>JADRCH010000169.1:4809188-4870402 GCA_019843965.1 Rhynchomys soricoides | reverse complement strand
TCTGACTTTCTCTGCCTCTACTACTCTCTTAACTCCCCTCCCCTTGCCCTGAATAAACTCTGGGGAAGGGATACCTTGGCATGTGCCTGCTAAGCCACCCCCTTCTCCCATACCTCACTACATCTCCATAGAACATATACCTCCCCTCTTTATCTTTTTATAAACATATTAGAATGTTTATTCAACTAAGTACCTTTATAAAGAAATTGAGAAGTCCTCATACTACATTTAAAAGCACACCTGAAAGCTCTATAAAGGAAAAAGAAGCAAACACACCCAAGAGGAGTAGATGGCAGGAAATAATTAAATTCAGAGCTGAAACCAATGATTTAGAAACCAAGAGAATAAATAAACATCAACCAAACCAATAGTAGTTTCTTTGAGAAAATCAAAAAGATAGACAAACCCTTAGACAACCTAAATAAATGTAACATCCAAATTAACAAAATCATAAATGAAAAGGGAGACATAAAAACAGACAGTGAAGAAATTAAAAGAATCATTAGGTTTTACCTCAAAAGTCTATACTCCATAAAATTGGAAAACCTAAATGAAATTGATGATTTTCTAGATAGATACCATTTACTAAAGTTAAATAAACAACAGGTAAACTATTTAAATAGTTCTATTACCCCTAAAGAAATAGAAGCAGCCATTAAAAGTCTCCCAACCAAAAAAGCCCAGAGCCAGATTTAGTGCAGAACTCTACTAGACTTTCAAAGAAGAGATAATATCAATACTCTTCAAACTATTCCTCAAAATAGAAATGGAAGGAACATTGCCAAATACACTGTATGAGGTCAGAGTCACCCCTAATATCTAAACTCAAAATTTTTGTCAGAGAACTCATATAGCTGATAAACATCCTCAGCAAAGTGGCTAGATACAAAATTATTTAAAAAAAAAAAAAATCAGTAGCTCTCCATTACACAAATGATAAGTGGGCTGAGAGAGAAATCAGGGAAACAATACCCTTCACAGGAGTCACAAATAATATAAAATATATTGGTATAACTCTAAGCAAGCAAGTCAAAGACCTGAATGATGAGAACTTCAAGCTGCTGAAGAAAGAAATCGAGGAAGCTATCAAAAGATAGAAAGATCTCCCATGCTCATGGATCAGTAGGATTAACATAGTAAGAATGGCCATCTTACCAAAAGCAATGGACAGATTCAATGCAATTCCCATCAAAATACCAACACAATATTTTTACAGACCTTGAAAAAGCAATTCTCAACTTCATATGGACAAACAAAAACCCAGAATAGCTAAAACAAATATGTAAAATATAAGAACTTCTGGAGGTATCATCATCCCTAATTCCAAGTTATAATACAGAACAATAGTAATAAAAATTGTATGGTATTGGCATAAAAAACAGACAGGTTAATCAGCGGATTAGAATCAAAAACCCAGAATTAAACCCACACACCTATGCACACTTGATTTTTGACAAAGAAGCCAAAACCATACAATGGAAAAATGAAAACATCTTTAACAAATGGTGCTGCTCTAACTGGATGTCTGCATGTAAAAGAATGCAAATAGATTAATATCTATCACCCTGCACAAAACTCAAGTCTAATTGGATCAAATACCTCAACCTAAAACTGGACTCTTAATCTAATAATAGAGAAAGTAGGGAACTGTCTTGAATACATTGTAACAAGAGACAAATTCCCAAACAGAACACCAAACCTCAGTGATTGAGATCAACAATAAGTAAATAGGATCTCATGAAACTAAAAAGCTTTTGTAAGGCAAAGGACACTATCAATAGGTAAAGTAGGCAATCTACACAACAGGAGAAGATCTTTTCCAGCTCTACATTTGACAGAAGACAATATCCTAACTATATAAAGAACTCAAGATTTAAATACGAACAAACCAAATAACCCAATTAAAAACTGGGATACAGAGCCAAATAGAGAGAATTCTCAACAGAGCCATCTTAAATAGCCAAGGAGCACTTTAGAAATATTTAACATCCTTAGTGATCAGGGAAATGCCGATCAAACTGACTCTAAGATTCCCATCTTACAACACTCAGAATGACTATGACCAAAAACTCAAGTGACAGGACATACGGGCTAGGATGTGGAGCAAGGAAAATACTCCACCATTGCTGGTGGGAGTGCAAACTAGTACAACCACTTCGGAAATCAATTTGACAGTTTCTCAAAAAATTGGAAGCCGTTCTACCCCCATGATTCAGCTATCCCACTCCTGGGCATATAGCCAAGCGATGCTCCACTGTACCACAAGGACCCTTGCTCAGCTATGCTTTATTCCTAATAGCCAGAAACTGGAAACAATCTAGATGTACCTCAGCTGAAGAATGGATAAAGAAAATGTAGTTCATTTACACAATGGAACACTACTCGGCTAATCAAGACATCGTGAGATATGCAGGCAAATGGATGCACTAGAAAAGATCATCCTGATTGATACACGCATGGTATATATTCACTTATAAGTGGATGTTAGTCATAAAGTACAAGATAACCATACTTCAAACCACATACCCAAAGAAACTATGTAATAAGGAGGGCCCAAGGGAGGATGTTTAAATCTTACTCAGGGGTAAATAAAATAGACATTGGACAATAGTGGATGGAGGGAGGGATTAGGTGAGAGAGATGGTGAGGGAAGGAATGGCAATGATGATCAGGTATGGCGAGGGGTTCGGAGAAGGCTGGGAGTCAGATCAGAAATCAGTGGGGGGCATCTTTGGGACTGCCTGGAGACCTGGGAAGGGAGAGGCTCCAGGGACTCTAAGTGGGTGACTCCTAGCAGCTAGGGATATGGAATCTGAAGTAGCCACCTCCTATAGTCAAGCAGGATGTCCATTAGAGGGAGAGGGACATCAATCCACCTGAAAAACTTTAACCCAAGTTTTGTCCTGTCTACAAGATGTGCAGGCATAAAAATGGAGCAGAGATTGAGGGAATGGCCAACCAATGACTGGCCCAACTTGAGACTCATCACATGGGAGAGAGCCAACCCTTGACACTATTTATGATACTCTGCTATGCTTGCAGACAGGAGTCTAGCATAACTGTCTCTCGAGAGGCTTCATCTAGCAATGGATGTAAACAGAGGCAGAAACCAGTAGCCACACATCAGCCAGAGCTGGGAGCAGGGTTTATTTATTTATTTATTTATTTATTTATTTATTTATTTAGGAGCGTGGGGGAGAGGATTGAGTGAGCCAGGGGTGTCGAGGATACAGCAAAAAACCTACAGAGTCAACTAATCTGGGCCCATGGGGTCTCACAAGGACTGAACCACCAACCAAAGAGCATGCTGGAGCTGGACCTATGCCCCCTACACATTTGTAGCAGATGAACCTCTTGATCTTCATGTGGTTTCCCCAACAATTGGAGCAGAGGCTGTCTCTGACTCTCTGCTCTGCCATTGGACACCCTTTTATCTTGGTCATCCTGATAAGCCCCTAGAAACATTGATCACTGTTTATTGCCTTGTTTGTTCCTTGACCTACAACTGACCTTACTATTACTTAAAATGGTATAAAAGCAGACTGGAAAAAATAAACCCACTTTAGCCTCAGCGTGGGCTGGAGTCATGTTCTAGTGTTGTCTAATTGTCTTTTTCTGTTCAATCCTCACTCCCTCCCTGGAGACTCAGTTGATTGACTGAGCTGGCTTGGTCACTGGACCTAGGCCCCTAACATTTGTAGTAGATGTGCAGCTTGGCGTTCATCTGGTTCTCCTAACAATTGGAGCAGAGGCTGTCTCTGAATCTCTTGCCTGCCATTTGATCCTCTTTCCCTAGCTGGACTGCCTTGTCTGGCCTCAGTGGGAGAGGATGTGCCTAGTCCTGCTTCGAATTGATGTCTCAGGGAGGGGTGGTACCTGAGGGGGTCTTCCCCTTCCCTGAGGAGAAGCGAAAGGGGTGATAGGTGGGATGGATTTATAAGGGCAGGTCTGGGAGGAAAAGAGGGAGAAAGGACGCTGTCAGGATGTACAGTGAATAAACAAATTAATGAAAAAATAATTAATAAAAAATGATTTTAATGACAAAAATAATGTTTTTCCATGCACACTTTTCATCTTAATAGTTTACCACTCTAAATGTCACCAACTATCCAGGTGCTTAAGCCTTGATTCCTTGATTCTTCACCTTCTATGATCAGTGCATCAGCAAGTCCTTGTAGTATCATTCTAAGTTATATCTGGAGTCCTCCCTCTCTCCTTCCATAATGTTAGTGCAAGCCGTCATATTTCCATCAGTTTTTTAAATGAAGTGGTGTGATGGTGGCGTCCACACCAGTTCCCGTGGTCACCACATTTTATGACAATTTTGAATGTCTGAGCTAGTCACCTTACAGATATTTTGATCTTTTTAAAATGCCATCCCTTCATTCCACTTCTTCATTCTCAGAGACACAGCCAGAGGAACCCTTCAAACAAATGAATTATATTACATCACTTCCTGTATCAAAACCAACCAGTGACCTCTAATCATATGTACAATGAGTTCCAAACTCCTTAGTCTAGCCTGAAGTCTCCATGGTTTGGCTCCTGTTTCTTCCTGGCCCTTCCTGCACCGACTGCTCTTCCCATATGCTAGACAGTGTTTTGGTTTTTGAAAATGACAAACTTCTTCCTCGAGTCCTCAGCTATGCTGACTGGCTGCTTCGCAGACAGCCTTTCCTTTGATCTTCAGATGTTCTTCAGATCTCAACCTAAATATCAATTCCAAGCAGAACCTCTCCAACTGCACATTCAAACTTGGATTCACCTGATCAGGCTCTGCCCCACTTGCCTGCCTTGGATCTGTGTTTAGTCATACATGTCATCTCTTCCAATCTGAGTCATCAGCCCCATGACTGCAGAAATGGTTACTGGTGTGCACACTCGTCTCCCATTGTAGAGAACCCATGGCGAGTACCTAGAGGGACTCATTATATGTCTGCTGAATAAAATGGAAGATTCAGAATAAGAATGGGGCTGAGGAATGGCTTGGTGTATGAAATGCTTGTCATGCAAGTGTGAGGACCTGAGTTAGAGTCCATGGAACTCAGATAAAGCTGAAAACAGCGTCACATGTCTCTAATCCCAGAATCATGTGTCTTTAACCACAGCCTATCTTCCTAGGTTTATTCTACAAGGCTGTCCTCTGACCACCACCTACATGTGATAGCAGCATGCACTCCTCCACATACCATATCTATGCATGCATACCCACACATCAGTGTTTTAAAAATCTGTATGAAATTTATGATAGTAAATCTATTTGGATAAGTGGATTATAATATGGGACATAAAGCTTGTTTGGGTACATGACTTCACTGGATTAGATTTCTTGTTAATAGGACATAGTCAAGATCTAGTTTTCAAATATCATCCAGAATATTTGGTTAATTCGTATATCACTAAATGATTTAAACCCTAATTGCATTGGGTAGTACTGGAATATACCTGCTTAACTTTCCTACAGTGTCTGATCCATCAATTAGCCACCCACTGCACATGAAGCTCTTGGCCAGTATTCTAATAGAATCAGAATCCCTTGTGGTGCTCCAGGAAGGAAACCCATAAGTTATCCTGATTTTTTAAAAAGATGAAAATTCATAAAGCCTTATATGAGAAGTCTCAGGTGCGAGACTCTTTAATGATTTTTAAAAAATTAATTTCTCACTTCAAATGGAGAAATATACCTCAGGTTACAGTTACAGGAAGATGGAGACTGGAGTGAAATGGAGTTAGGAAACACAGGATGATTGCCTCTGTGTGTGTGTCTCTCTGAATGTTAACCCTTTGGAATTTTCTCTTCTTCATGATTCCATTATTAGCTATGTTAGGGCCATGAGATCAGAGTCTGCCTTGAACCCTCTGTGCAGATTTATCAGCAGAGCCTGAAATCAAAGTCACGGTGCACTCTGTAAATGCTTAACAGACACCTCTTAAGTCATCCCTGACTGGTGATATTTCCTGCTTTTGCTAGGTAACTGTGCCCATTCAAGCTATCCAATAAGACACAAGGATTTAGAATTTAGGAAGAGATGTTGACATTCAGCCCTCATGAACTGCTGATTGAAGATTCAAATTCTGAATTTCAGTTGTAGAAAGTTCGAAGCAAATGCAAAACATAGAATGTTTGATAATAAATGTTAAAAGGGTGAAGCAATTTCCCATTCTACAACAAAGCATAAAACCAATCAAAACCAAAACAAACCAAGAAAATAAACAACAACAAAGCAAAGCAAAAATGAACACACACACACACATACACACACACATACACACACACGCACACACACACAAAAATTAAAAACAACAGTATGAAAACAAAAACTAAAACAAACCAAACTTTGTTTTAGGAGAAATAAAAGCAAGAAGAGTTCACACAGAAGGGTTGCTCTTGGGCAGGTCAATGTTTGCACTGATGTGACTCTGCAAATCTGTTCCCTTCAGGGAATAGTCCTGATCACATCACAGCTTCCTCTATGAGTTAGAGAGCCTAAGGACCTTTGGTCCCACTTATATCTCAGCATGAACAGATTCCTGGTGCTCCTTATGGCACATAGGCAGAGTCAGAAGACAAGAAGAGGAGATTTAGAGCAATCACAGTGTTGGTAACAGCCCAAAGAGTTAGGATATCCTCCCTTCACACTTTGCTCTAGGTCTTCTCTGGACTTGTAAGAAGCCTGGAGAGTGGCTGGATAGGAGGTAGCTGTGAGAACCAATGATTTTGGACTCCTTATGAGAAAGTTCAGAAGGCAGAAAGGTAGATCTTAAAAGAGCTTTCCAGAATTACAGACATAACACACACACACACACACACACACACACACACACACCAACTACACACTTCAATTTGGACTGGGTCCTGTAAATTATATAGCTGGTCCTTCCTGAACTTGAGTCTATGATTTCCCAAGATCCCCCCTCTCCACCCCCAGGAAAGGAAGGACCGAAAAGAAGAGCACCAGGCAACTATTTTTAGAGCAATGCTCAGGGTGGTCTTAGGACTGTAGTCTTAAGCTTTGTCCTTTGCTATCCTAGCTCTCAAGACATTCTCACATGCGTGGAAGAACACATAAATTTAGGAAGTAGTATCTAAAATCCCAACAACAAATTTACAAGGTATAGCAACACAATAAAAGTTGTGGAAAGCCTCCCTAGTTAATAAGATACCAATTAATTTTGCTTGACGTTTCAATAAACAATTGCATTTGTACAGGGAAAGGGATTTCTTTGAATACACCTCTTGGTCCTGCAGTAATTTACCCAACATCCAGTGAGAAGTGCTATTCCACAATGCATCAGCTACAGTTCCCCAGTCCAAGAAGCAGGAATCTCACAGTTGCCTAGAGCTGACTTCTCCTTCTTCCTCAGCAGCAAGTCGTTTAGTTATCACAGGATTAACCTAATATGTCCTCATAAAGCCTTGTCACATAAAGATGTAGACAAGAAAAGAGCGAATATTCAAAGTTAAACCATTGCAAGGAAATAGGAACTTGTGGCTTACTACTCGACTTAGGTACAATAAAATAATGTTAACATTTACTGGATATTTATTAGCACAGGCAACGTCATAGTTTTTTTCTGTTAACCATCTGCAGAATACTCAGTCCAAGATATATAGAATCAATACCCATCCCAGGAATGTGGAGTAGATATCTGTCATGGTTAAAACTGTAAGCCAACTTTGCTAGGCTATGGTGCCTAAATGCTTGGACCAACACCAGAACAGACTGCTATGAAGCAATCTGTGTCCATACATGGTTCCAAGGATAGACCTGCCTGGGGTAGTGAGGGAATAAAGAAATGGTAAACACAGACACAGAAATGCTGGTTTCTGGTAGAGTGGGTTCTTGGCATGCTTGTTGAGGAGAGTTGAACATGGACAGGGCTACTGCATACAGCTGATCTAGGAGGCAGTATTTATGGTGTATGGCTGGTCAAGGAAACACAGAGCAGTCTCTGTGGGAAGCAGTATTCTGATATTAAATATCCGAGAAGAGAGTGCTACAGTGGACACGTTCTTCACACACGTCAACATCCACACTTGAACCCTCAAGGAAAGCTTGCAATTTTCCCGTGGGCTTGAGGCTTTGGGGTTCTTGCCATGTCTATGTCAACAATACACACTCATTTACACATCATTCCCTCAGGGCATCCTCTCTCCCAACAAGGTATCGTGTATACTTATATAATATATCTGCATATGTTATAATACGTATTATATATGTGCTATATATGTATCTTTTCCAGATGGAGATAACATTTTAATTAGTTAAAATTTTTGTTCAGCTCTGGGGATTGAACCCAAGACTTTACACATACTAACAGGTAAGCACTCTACCACTGAATTATATCCCTAGCCTAAGTGAGCTGAGTGAAACAAAATTACTTTCTATAGTGTGGACAGACCTCAGCCTGAAGACCTAAGAGCAAAGGCCGGGATATGCTGAAGAAAAGAACACTGTCCTTGAGGCCCATAGCCCAGGGTCCTGCTTGGAGTCCAGCTTGCTACTCTCTAGAATTTTGGCTAAGGACTTCAGCATCAACTCTTACCTGGATTTCCCTCCTTCTGCCTGACACTGCCTATTTTAGACTCAGAGGTTCCTCCCATCATCTTTAATTTCTTTAAAATAAATGGAATATCTCCCATTCTGCATTTTTGTATTTGATCCCCCCCCCCACGTTCCTATTGATTTTGCTTCTCTGGAGAACCCTGACTACCACAGCATCTAAGATATTCTATCTCTTCTATCCTGTTAGTGGCTGTAAATGTACAGCAATTGGCTTCCTCATCCTTTAGTCTCCAATTGAGGCAATGGGAGGTCAGAAGTCAGGAGAAGACTAAGGTTAGTAGTGTTGGTTCTCTTGGTAGAACCAACTTGCTGTCAGTTGACAGTGGCTATGTTCATTTACCTGGGGCTGGTGCTCCTGTTCCCTGGCTTCCCCTACAATTATGGCTACAGCTATTGGCAGCTGTAGTCCCAGCTGTCACGACATTGCCATGGTGACAGCTCTTCCTTGCTCTTCAGACCTTGGTTAGTAGGAGTGCCCCACAGGTGCTAGGCCTTTCTATCCTGATTTGTCTCCATGTGCTGTACCATTTCTCATATTTTCCCTTGTTCCTGCCCAGAGCTTGTAAGTCATGTTCAATTCCTCTGTGCCATCTGTTTTCCCTCAGAACTCTGGGTAATTCAATACCCTTGTTATTCTTTCATGCACAAGGAAACTGAGGCTTAGAAACATTTGGGAACTTCTGCAGGGCTGGGATTTAAGCCAAGGTCTCTGAGTTCAGTGGCAATATTCACAGCCTGTACACGACACACCAATTACTTACTCTTTCTGAATCACAGTTTCCCCACTTGTAATAGGTCAGTCCAAAAATTCCTCTGATGCTTAATATTATGTGTCAACTTAACTGGGCCCAGGATATCTGATTTAGCATTATTTCTGGGTGTGTCCTATTTCTGAAAGAAATTAATGTTTGAATTAATGCATTGAGTAAAGAAATTAACGTTTGAATTAATGCATTGAGTAAAGCAGATGGCCTGCCCAATTCTCTGTTTAATTCACTGATGGCCTAAACGTTGTCGTCGTCACTGTCTTCTTCTTCTTCTTCTTCTTCTTCTTCTTCTTCTTCTTCTTCTTCTTCTTCTTCTTCTTCTTCTTCCTCTTCCTCTTCCTCTTCCTCTTCCTCTTCCTCTTCTTCCTCTTCTCTCTCTCTCTCTCTCTCTCTCTCTCTCTCTCTCTCTCTCTCTTTCTCTCTCTCTCTCCTTCTCTCTCTCCTGTATGGGAACCTGTACTGTCACTCTCCTTTTTTCAGACATTTAAATTGCACAGCTAGCATTCCCGAGTCTCCAGCTTACACAGGATGGCAGATCATGGAACTTCTCAGTGTCCATGATTTTGAGTTTCTCTAAACACACATATGCACATGCATACCCCCTCTCAAACACACCTTTATGAGAATAGAAATTTCCATTTCACAAGGTCACTGGGGGATGACTTGTCTGACTTATAGATGGCAAGAACACGGGACCCGCACACTCTCTCTGCTAAACAAAGTGCAATCCTCTATTGTTCTTTTCCATTGTGACAGTCCCTGAGAATCTGCTCTTGAATTCTGTGTGAGCAGTCACTTTAATTTGAGTGGAATTACTGAGAATTACTTAATATACATTTTCTCATGTAAACAACTATGAAGAATTATTCTAGTCTTACAGAAGAGGAAGCATAAGACCAGGAGTTAAGTAACTTATTTAAATCCACTACTAAATAGGTAATGAAAGATTCCAGCCCAGATATTTTAATTCCACTCTTACTTGAGCCAAAGAAGTCTTATTATTAGAGCCTGGTATCATGAGTCTTACTGTCAAAAATGTAGAAGCATGTCCTCTTGTGAATGGGTAATGCCTTCAGTCTTTTGCACTTATTGATTCTACCCCCATCTTTCTTCTTCTCACTGCCAAAGACCAGACCTATTCTCATGACCCGTGAGATTCATGGACACATATGTTCTTGGCCATTAATGGCTAGAGCCAAATTCAGCAAAGGAACTGTCAAATCACTTCTCAAAGAAGTGAGGCAGAAACTATAAGGAACTGTGTCTAATTGATCATTGTAAAAATCCACCCACAGAAGAAAGGCACAGACTAACAAAATCTGCAGTAACAGACATGGAGAACTTACCTTTATATTGTTTGTCAGGAGAATTCAAAAGCCATCTAAAACAATATGAGCTATTGCCATTGCCCTTGGTTGACTCCTAGAAATTGAAGGTAAGAACCTATTGCTAAAGAGTCCATGTACTTCAGACTATGTACTCTCCATCTCTGAAGGAATATGGGATCTTGGGCTTATCCAAGACTAAGTAGGATTTTGTAGATCTATGGAAGCCTTAGGAGCTCATAGTCCCACGGTTAGAATAGTTCCCCCAATCAGGTGGTGAAACCATCTCTGTGTCCTGGAACTAGGAATGAGGCTCTGTGGATGGGTTAGATGTGAGAGCTGAGCCTTCGAGAATGGGATTAGTGGCCTTATAAAAGACGGCCTCAACTGCTTACTTGCCCTTTCTCCTATGCTTGGATCCAGTGTGAAGTCACTATTTATGAATCATAAAACCAGCTGTTACTACATAACAATTCTGTTAGCACCTGGATCTTGGACTGCTCAGACTCCAGAACTGTGAGAAATAAGTTTCTGTAATTTATAAACTCCCCAATGAAATGACATTTTATTACAGTAGTTTGAAATGACTAAGACAACCCAAGAGGTGTGGATGGTAGTAGCTGGAGGTAGAGACAGGAGGATTAACAGTTTCCCAACTATGTAGTGAGTTAGAGACTGGCCTAGGATACCAGAGATCCTGTCTTAATATGGAACAGAAAATCCAAGATAAAGTTCATGGGATAGAAAGCTGTGTGGATGGTCAAGGATGGGCAAAGCTAACGGAAAATCAGTCACTGGGGGGGGGGGGGGATTTTGTGCTGAGGGCAATTTCATTTTGTGTTTCTTTGCAGACACCTCTGCAGAACATGAGGCTTTGTCCCCACTGTGAGGATCTGCCAAGGTCAGCTCTTGCCCTTTACAAATCTCTTCTCTCTTTCTTTTAAAACAGATTCGGTCTGGATTAATGGTGGTGCACTGAGCGCTTCCTTCCTGTGTCAGGAAATTTAATACCTAATATAATCCCTAAATTTCAGCAAGCCTTGAAGAATTAAAAATAATCATGCACACCAAAACAAACATTTTAAATGGAAATAGGTAGGGTTGGGGTAGAGTAAAGACCAGAAGATACTGGGCTGAAAATAGTGGCATTTAATCTGGGATTGCACAGGAAGTGTGTGAGGCAATCGAAGACTGGTAAGGACCATTTGAACTGCCTAATGGAATATTGGCTGAGGTTCTCAGATATGCCTGTGCCCTTTAAAAACCACTTCCCCCTCTGCCCTCAGGTTTCTGCCCAGCTTCAGAGGGGAAAAAAAAATAACTGGAAGCGAGATGCTGCTCTGTTGACTCTTCTCAAAGGGAAGATGGCTGACGTTCTCTGGGAATTCCTCTTGCCCATGAAAGTCCTTAAGAACACGACTGGTTACCTAATTTTCAGACACCAGTGCACACACAAACATATGAGGTCTCCTGTTCAATTATTAAGATGTCAAGAAGACAACAGAACAGGAAACCCAGTGTGGAGCCTTCCTAGCCCGAGGATCTTGTGTGACTAAGTAGATCATATGCTCCTGAACTGGCCCTGAACAGGAGCCAATGGAGTCACATTTTTCTCCCATTCTGGCTTTTTAATGTTATTTCTTCCATTTCAAGGTGTCAGGGATGTGGTAAAATGTGTGTCTATGTGCATGCTATTTTTACCCACTTAAATTGATTGCCAAAATGATTCCTTTAAAACTCAAGCATTAATAAGATCGTTTCAGAGCTACCCTTAGATCTGATGGGACATTGGCTATCATTTGCATTCAGACTGAGGAGTCTGAAAGTTGAGAGGCTGACACAATGAAGATTAACACCAACTTCCCTATAAAAGTATGAAGTTCAGTTACTCTAACTTTGTGCAGATGTGTGTGCTTAATGTTTACACATCCTGGCAGACAACTCTGCTGATGGGTGGACTCCAGAAGGTTTCTCAAAGGCCATTATTAGGTTTGCATGCACCACAAAGAACTTCAAGTGCCTTTCTGTTCTGAAGGCTCCGGAATTTAGCGTGAACACATGGGTTTACCATAACCCTGCGCTCTGTTAAAAAAAAAAAAAAAAAAGTCAGACAACAAATAATTTTGTCTTTAACTCTGAACTTTTGAGTCTGTAGTAGCATCTATAATATTGTCAGATATTTCATTATGTATGATGACTTCTTTGCCAGGAGTGGTGATGCACATCTGTTATCCTAGGACGGAGGAGGAAGAGGCAAGTGAATCTCTATGAGTCTGAGATCAGCCTAGTCTGCAAAGTGAGTCTAGGCTAGGGTTACATAGTAAGTCTTTGTGTCAAATAAATAAATAAATAAATAAATAAATAACACATAAATAAGTAAAATAGATTGATGATAAAAAGATCTAGTTTGTTTGACTGATAGAAAACTTGGACTACAAAGTAAATACCATTGGTATTGAAGAATGAACATTTGAGGGAAACGAGAGGCTGCAACTAACCGGAAGTGATATGTAACTGTGCCTTCTGTGGGTGAACATGAGGCTTAGCCTGGCTCCTGCCTGACACAGCAGAAGTAAAGGATCACTAAAGAAAACTCCTTCTGCTCAAGAGGATAGAAACTCTGCCTGGGTAGAGCCCTCACATTACAAGCTTCCCAAAACAAAAGAGGAGGTGCAGTTGGGGCAGTCAATCAGCAGGCCAAGAGATCAGCACTCCAGAAAGTGGGACTCTCCTAGAGAGGCAGACTCACCTCAAGCCTTGCTAAGGAGAAGTAGAATAATTATCCTTTAATGAGATACTGTACTTTCCTTCCTAGAAGTTCTGTGCCCAATCATTCCTGTTATGATGTATGGGAAACCGCCTGAGTCGCACCCACATTCGCCATTACAAGATGGCGCCTACATCCGGTGGAGGACAAGTTGTAAACAGGCTAGTGAGCATGTACCTGGTAATTTTCCACCTCAGAGTCTCAGCCTCTCTCGTGGCATCATCTGGCCTGATATGCGGGAGCCAATGGGGAAGCTCCGCGTCCCAGGCAAACGCTGTGGCCTATATAAGGGACAGGTGTTCTATTGTTCGGGGTCTCCACTCTTGGCAAGCTTATGCTCTCCCTCTCAAGATGCATTAAAGCTTTATTGCAGAAGGATCCTTTGTGTGCCGCGTCGTTCTTGCTGGCGAGACGGTAGAGCGGGACAATGATGCCATGAGTTTTGGGTGGGTCTGTTCCCTCTTCTGAGTTTTGACTCAGAAAAACTTGTTTATTTCTTCTTCTTCTTTTTTGATCTCTTTCTTTTAGATTCTGACCCAAGTTCTGTGTACCTGTAGATCTCTCTCTCTCTCTCTCTCTCTCTCTCTCTCTCTCTCTCTGTGTGTGTGTGTGGTTTGCTCCAAAGTGGAGTGGGAGTCCATCTTCTTCTGTTGGTCACAGGAAGCTACACTGGGGTGGGGTGGGGGGTGGACATGACAAGCAGGCAGTGGTGGGGAGGGGGGCAAAGGATTGGATCTAGGCAAGCTGCCAGTCTTGCTACTCTGGCGTTTGTGTGGTTGGGGCCACTGAGTGGAAGTAACCATGGTAGGCTCAGGCAGCTTCCAACAGGGAAAAAAAACTTTGGGACAGAATTTTCTTCCTCAAAGTGTTACATACAGCTCTATAGGACAGACACTCTCAGACTATCTTTGATGAAATAACTCTTGTGCCTTTATTCCTTGTGGACAGGGTCTTACATACATTTTGAGGTGGGTTGGTGTCTAAAGGCAGATGCTTTCTATTGGCTTGGTCTGAGATGTTAGGGATGTCATTTGCATGTGGAGGGGTTTCAGGTGCTGCCCCCCACATGACTGATTGTCACAACCCTCTCCATGGGGTGCCATGTTCATGTGTCCCAGGACAGGATCCTGGTCAGGAGATGAAACTCCTACAGTACCCTCTGAAGGTACCGGGGTTTCTGAATCCATTCAACCTTACCAAGTTTTTGTCTGGTGACAAGGTTCCATTTGCCCCACAGTTCTTTAAAGCTCCTCCTCTTCCTGCCTGTTGCTCTGTGGCTGAACTCAAACAGAATGGAGATGTCCTTCTCTCCTCCACTCTCTTCCTCTGGGCTCTTACCAGGCTTTACAGATAACTTACCCTGGAGTTTTTCTTTTAAACCCTGATAAAATTATCCTTGAAGGTTTGTTGTTGTTGTTGTTTTTCAAGACAGGGTTTCTCTGTATAGCCCTGGTTGTCCTGGAACTCACTCTGTAGACCAGGCTGGCCTCGAACTCAGAAATCCACCTGCCTCTGCCTTCCAAGTGCTGGGATTAAAGGCATGCGCCACCACTGTCCTGCTATCCTTGAGTTTTGAGTAGATTCTCCACTTGTTTTAATCAATGAGACTAAAACTCCCAAGACAGGAACAGATAGTCACCTGTATCTTCTGGTGACTATGAAGACCTAGAAATATAATTATTATTAATAATTCTTCATTAAAAAAATAAAAAGTCTGGGACAAAGTTATACTAGTTGGTATACTAGATGACAGGCACAAACTGGAATGATTCTACATTTTTTTCACCATTGTTATGAAAACATTACTTTCTTTGCCTTTGGGATTGCTGTTCTTAGCTTTACCTAAACTATGCATGCATCTGATTTTTTTAAGGTGAAGTTTTAAGTTCATTTTAGACAATGGCGATACACGGAATCTTAATGCCTACTTGGTGCCTTTCTACAATCATCCACTTATTTCTCTTGCCATTGAAAATAATTTTAAATCTGTACTTTGGACAAATTGCTGTCTTAGGGTTTCTGTTGCTGTGATAAAACATCATGATTATGAGAAACTTGGGGAGAAATGGGTTGTTTCATTTTATAGTCTGTAGTCCATTATCCAAGGAAGTCAGGGCAGGAATTCAGGACAGGAACCTGGAGGCAGGAATAGATGCAGAAGCCACAGCGGATACCTGCTTACTGTCTTGCTCCCAGGGTTTGCTCAGCCTGTCTTCTTTACAATGAGCTGGGTTCTTCCACATCAGTTATCAATCACGACGTGCTCTACAGACTTGCCTTACAGGTCAAAACTACGGAGGCACTTTCTTGGTTAAGATTTATCTATCCAGATGACCTTAGCTTGTGACAAGCTGACAAGCACAGCTGTCTTGCCCATTTAGCATAAAAATAAAGCTGATCATACCAGGAGACCAAAGCCCTGGCACATCATAGGCACCTATATTAGCCATTTTTTCTTATGAGAAAATAGTTGACATAAACAAATGGAAAAGCTAAATTACAGCTTTATATATTCATATATTATGTTATTACAATTAATCCTGGTGGAGAGGGTCTGACAGTCAGAAAACAGAGAGTGAATACATGACCACGTGTCCCATCCAAATCCATGTTTCCAGTGGCCTGCATTCTCCAGCTCCCAAAACAGTGCTGCATCTGGAGACTAAACATTCAGTACATGAGCCAGGGAGGGGGGGTTCATATCCAGACCATAACAGCACCCAATAAATATTTCAATAAAAGGAATCAGTGTTGGAGGTATTACTGAAAGCCATCAACTTCCCTGCTGCAGTTTTTCTGGTAACATCCAGTGATCTCAGATTAGCTTCCTGGCTGTGTGTTTATAATTGGATATTTAAAGGAAGTTTAAATAATCAGAACATACTAGCAGTAGCATCTTGAAGGTCATTGTTAGATGACCTTACATCACTCAAAATGTCAAAGAATCATTTCTTGGTTAAGGCTTCAGACTCACTACATTTTGCAAGAAGGTTTCCCACTAAAAGCTAGACTGATCACTGACCTCGGAATCGCTGAGAAAATCCCTGGGTGAAGACCTGTCTATCATTTCTCTTTTTCCTGGAATGCTGACTATAGATTTTGCTCTGCTTGTCAGGTCCAGCTAAGCAGCTAAATGCTGATATTCGATAGTACTTGATGTCCTAATTAGATGCGCATTCAATACAAGTTACTGCTGAATTTTGCAAAGGCATGCAGAAATTGAAATTGTAGTTGCTAGTGTCACTCTTAACTTGCTGCTTTGGTTCCAAGCTTCTGGTCGATCAGTTTCTAGGCTTTTAATTAAGTAGGTGCTGGTAGCTTTTTGGAATTGGGGTTAACAGTGGGGTCAGGCATTATTTCTCACTGATCACCATAGCTTGATTCCAATCTTTCCTGTTGCTATTTTTCCCAGTCTGTTTTTCAGCACATTGAAGAGCTGACATATTTTTCAGGAATGTCATAGAGGGACCAGATAGTTGCATTTTCTCAAGGGACACAGATGTCTGTATTAGACAGGAAGGAGACTTTCTGGTTGGTTCTCAAGAGGTAAAATAGCCTTGTATAGTTTTGAATTTAGTCTCTACAAGCTCTAATGGATTGAAATGACTTGTGCTGCTAGAAAATAGCAGAAGCAGAAGGGGAAATAAAGTCACATTACCCTAAGCATCGTCAGTGTTCCATGGACAAAGTTATGGGAACAAGAAGTCTTTGATGGTTAGCACCCTCACGCCGTGCTTTCCTCCTGAAGCTTCTGAAGACAGCTGATGTAGTGGATTACCTTATTCGTGAGACCAAATGGGGCTTAGGTTTATGAGTTTACAAAGCTGTTTGTCATAAAATCCTCATTCTGTGGTGCTGTGATAGAATTTTAAAGTCTGTGTTCTAGATCCATTATGCTAGTGTCTTGCTTTATACAGTCGGAGACACCATTTCCTGTTTGTCTTATGTATGATAATCTACATTACTTCTGTTACTTCTCCTTTTTATAAAACAAATATCTCTGTAGACATATAATGTATGTCAGGCAGACCTTGCCCGCCTCCTCTCCAAATGTTCAAAACGCCACGCGATCTTATGAGACCAATGTCTGCCACTCTTCCCAGAGCCTGTCAGCCTCTGTTGAGGAGGTTTGTGTCTGTCTTCTTTATTTTTGTAGCTTTGTTGTCAGAACATTGAGGTGTACTTGTCATGTGACCCGCTTTTATTTTTCTCATCCTCCTTCCTCTTACTCCCAAATGTTCTTTGCCCTTAGGTTTGATCAGCATATAAAGCAGCATCTGTTTTTATCCACATCTGTATTGTGGATACAACAAAACACATCCAGGTTATGGGTGGAATCTCTTGGCAGACCTACAAAACCCACATTTTCTTTCCTGAGGAAAATAACTCTGCTACGCTTCGCTGCAATGTGGACCACAGGAGGGCCGCAGTCTGTGGACCACCTTCTCTGACACATGGTGGCAATCTAGACTTATTAAGTCTAGTCAAGAGAGTGTACCGAGTGCTGTCTACATACTGGCCATCAAGGCTCAGTAACAGGGTCTCTGCAACCATGAAGCAAACTAGGATAAGGTTTTCAGTGATTTCTTTTGGTTTATAACACAGATTTTTCGTTTCTGCTTAAAAGCTGTTTTGATATAGGCTTCCTAAGTGCAGCCATCACAGGCAGGTGCCAACATCCCACTGCAGTTCCCTCTTACAAGCAACTAACTAAGTCCTCACCTTCCACAGGCTCTCATTCTGGGCCTCTTAGAACCAGCCCTAATCATCCCACAGCCGGGATAACAGGTTATTAAAAACTGCTCTGTGCTTGGGACCAAGAAATGTACTATTAATAAATGTAGAATGAGAACCTCACAAGAGTTTAGGAAATGTAACTCTACGTTACTTGCTACCGTCTTCTTCTTGCATTAGCTCTGGCTTACTATCCCGAGTGCAATCTCTGTAGAGCATCAGGAAGAACCACGTTGTCCTTTGCAGTTATGAGTGACACATTTTCTGTTGTTTATCTCAGAGTGTTGAGATGCCATGGCCCGTCAAGCATGCTCAGGAGCATTGTGGTGATATGGGGAAAGACTGCATACCAGAGGTTGAAGAGGACTGGGGTGAGACAGTGTCTTCTATGAGCGACAGGGCTGCTCTGCTCATGAATCACAGCAGCTATGGCTGCCTGCACAGGATGTGCACAAGATGCAGCCAGTCAACATTCCAGCGTGCAGTAGGGGGCACTCAGGAGACTCCACCCCTGGCTGAGTGACATTGGCAGTTGGTGGCTACTTAAAGAGGGAGCTTGGCCTCTGGAAGGCTGCTTGTGCTCCAGTGGGTGGTTCTGCATACAGCAACAGTGATTGGATTCAGTGGGTTAGAGGAGGGCGGGATAGGAATGAAGCTCCCTGATTGGACTCAGTGAGTTAGAGGGGGCGGGATAGGAATGAAGCTGAGAGCCCTGTGTCGGGCTTCTGAGGGAAGTTGGAGGGAGAGGAGTTGGGGATGGACAGGATCAAAATATATTTTATACATGTGTGAAGCTCTCAGGGAATAGATAAATAAAATTAAATAAGTAAGAAGCATTCAATCTTTAAGAAGAGAATAGCCACAAGTGAAATTTGTAGTTTACTCTCTTTGGATTATGCACAGAGCAAGAGATTTAAAGTAGAGAATAACTAGTCTCCAAAAGGAGATAAGGTAAAATTTTTAAGGAAAGGAAAAAATAAACAAAATTAACTCAAATCACTTCATTTGGACACTAGCTGCCTAATACGCATCATCTGTACGTCTATTTATCACACACTGATAGGAATGAGTGTGGCTGTGGTCACGCTGATGCTCTAGGGCAGTGGTTGTCAGCCTTCCTAATGCTGTGACCCTTCATATAGTTCCTCACATTGTGATGTCCCCCAACCATAAAATTATTTTCTTTGCTACTTTAATTTTGCTAGGGTTATGGATTGAAATGTAAATATTTCTTGAGATAGGCATTTACCAAAGGGATAGTGACCCACAGGTTGAGAACCACTGCTCTGGGTTTTACATGAGCAGGACATGTGCCTCTCTCTTTTGAAAAGCTTCTAGACATGACATCCATTTGAAATGGGTAGAGAGGAAAAATCAAAGTTGTAATATGTAATAACAACAACAATAACAACATCAAAAAGAAGCAGTCAAAACAAAAGAAATCCCCAAACTCCAGATTAACAAACAATACCCCAAACCAAACTTCTGACAAAATATATATGTATTACAGAACTAGAAAAAAAATTGACCCCAGTTTTCAGCAGTTGCTGACTTGAGAACATTTGAAAGGGTTACTACTTTTTGGGAGGAATGTTTGTAATTTCACTTTTTCTCTGAAACTGGTGTTCCCAGGCCTGAAACTCTCCTAGAGGTGCATAAGGTCTTGACCTTTCTAACCTTGCTGCAGGAAGCTCAGATTCTTTGGACTAAAGTGGCTTTTGAGATGAGGCAGATAATGAAGTTCTCCCATGGGAAGGATTTTAGAAGACTGTATTGGCAGTTTGGATCAGATAAAACTATTTATTTATTTTGAGTGTGCTTCAAAAAGGAAATGGCTTCAGTCCAGATGTATATGCAGTACCAATACTCTTGGTTGGGGAATTGAACGTTCATCTAATTATTTTTGATTGGATGTCTTAGTTAGGGTTTTATTGCTGTGAACAGATAGCATGACCAAGACAACTCTTATAAGGAGAACATTTAATTGGGGCTGGCTTAAAGGTTCATAGGTTCAGTCCATTTGTCATCAAGGCATGAGCATGGCAGCATCCAGGCAGGCATGGTGCAGTAGGAGCTGGGAGTTCTACATCTTCCTCTGAAGGCTGCTAGTAGAAGACTGGCTTCTAGGCAGCTAGGATTAGGGTCTTAAAGCCCAAGCCCAAAATGACACATGTCCTCCAATATGGCCACACCTCCAAATAGTGCCATTCTCTGGGGCAAGCATGTTTAAACCACCACAGTGGATTTGTGTGTGTTTTCAATGATGGACCTGGAAGATGATTCTTCAGAAGCCACTGATTGGTGTTGGTCCATGGTTCTCAAGAGAATTGACATTTTCCCTGGACGAGGAACAAGAAGTTGTAACTGACCATTCCTTAGCCCTTGCACAGAATAAATCTACAGAAACTTTGAATTATTATTCCTATAATGCTTTCTTCTGAAATACACACCTTGTATAAAAGATTTTACATGCTTTTGTAAGGAATTCCATGCCATTGCGGTCAAAAGAGTGGTACGGTAAGGACTCCACATCCAGCCGATGGTGGACATGCCATAGAAGTCATCAGGTGTAAGATAAGGAAGAAATCATTTTAACCTGGGTGGACTGAAGAAAGCTTCATAGAAAATGCCCAAGTTGGGTCTTGGAGACCGAGTCTTGCTGTCTATCTACAGACTGTGCACCAAATCCACACCAGACATGGTTATGCCAGTTCATGGATGTGTCCATTGCCTGTGTTTGCTTTCATATAAGTGGAGTGAATGATAGAAAAAAGACTATGGGACTCCTAAGACTAAAAATGTCACCATCTGTCTCTACACAGCAAAGATGTGACACTGGCTTTATTCTCTCTGATTAAATAATAGACATCACTCTTATAAAGATATTATTTGTTGATCTGAGATCTAGAAACTTTGAGATTTATGGACATTTTGTATTTTACAATCCTTTAAAGTAGCTTAAATTATTAAGACAACCCTTCAACTCAGAATACTTTTATACTCACTGATACATTTATTTATGTCCGTGTTTTATTTCTCTCTCTCTCTCTCTCTCTCTCTCTCTCTCTCTCTCTCTCTCTCTCCTTCATGCAGGTCAAAATAAAAGACACCATTAACTAGCACTATTGTTTGAATGTGCACCCTAAAAGTTCATGGATGAGAACATTTTCCCCAAATTCATGTGGATAGTATTGGAAGTGAGAGCTTTAGGAGATAACTAGGGTCAGATGAGATCATGAGGTGGGCTCATACTAGCACTGATGTCTTGAAGGAGAAGGAGAAGGAGAAGGAGAAGGGGATGGAGGAGGAGGAGGAGGAGGAGGAGGAGGAGGAGGAGGAGGAGGAGGAGAAGAAGAAGAAGAAGAAGAAGAAGAAGAAGAAGAAGAAGAAGAAGAAGAAGAAGAAGAAGAAGAAGAAGAAGAAGAAAGACCTAAACTCACAGGAGCATGCTTTCTCTCTGTGGCGTGATGCAACAAACAGGTAGTCACAAGATGCAGCTCCTTCATCTTGAACCCTTTAGTTACCGGAACAGTGGGCTGTTGTTTATAATTGCCCAAGGCTATGGTATTTTGTTATTGTAACAGAAAATAGACGAAGACCTTAAGCACTCTGGAAGCAAACTATTTCTGAGTCTCTGGGTATCTGAGTGATAGAATGATCCTGAAATTCAGATCAGAAAGTGAGGCAGATGGATTGTAGGAGAGAATGGGTAACACTGAAACACAGAACAGAAGGCTGAGGAAAACTGTAGGATCTTCAACCATATGACTGGGGTTTCAAGGACACTTTCCCATAAATAGGTCTGATCATATTAATTGGATATTCCTCCCCACAGGTTCCCTATCAAGAGAAGGAAGAAGCTGAAGCAGCATTGGTGACTGTCCAGGTAGCAGTTACCATGGTGGTCAGACATGCTTTCAAGAAGCAAGAAACAAGTGTAAAGCCTTGCACTGGAGAGTCTGCTTTTAGACAGGGATCAAGCTACCCTATTCTCAAAGGTACTTTGAGTTCAAGGGCTGTCCTTATAATTTAGGTCACTTTGGAGAATTATAAGGTACAAAAATACCCAAGTGATTTGTATAAAAAAAAAAAACTAAGTGTGATAGTTAACACTGGTTGCCAATTTGATTGTATCTGAAATCAACTAAGAGAAAAAAACCTTTAGGCATGTCCCTGAGGGAGGGACCTTTCCTGTAAAGACTGACTGAGAAGGGAAGGCCCTTCCTTCAGAGCCAGCAGCAGTTTGGTGGTAGCTCGGATATAGGAAGGTCTGAGGGAAGAGCTGTTGTGGTTTGCTTGCCCATCTTTGCCCCTGCTGGCAAGTGCATCTACTCCATTGTCCTTGCCGCTCTTGCTCTACTACTATTAGAACCCAGCTTATGTAGACTTCCAACATGGACCGAAAATCAGTGATCCTCTAGAAATCTCTCAGACCTTCAGTGCTACATCGGACTACTGAGGTTTCCAACATCATGGACTAAACAGCTACTTGTCTTGTTTTCAGCCTTTCCTGTGCCCAGATAGCCATAGTTGGATTGGCTAGGACATATGTAAGCCAGTATAATAAATTCCCACTGTAACACCTATTCATTCAGTTGACTCTGCTCCTCTAGAAGACCATTATCAATACAAGAAATATATCTTAAATATTGCATGAGGTATATTTATATTAAAAATACACGTTATTCATTTTAAATTTAAATTCAACTGGGAATTATCTTTTGATCAATAATGCCAAATTTTGAAGTGTAAGTTTTCCTAAGTACAGTATTTATGTTAAAATGTTATCTATTATTTATCTAAAATTCAAGTTGAATTTTTGTTTACTTATTGTTTTTCTAATTTTAGGAAGATTGAACATGAATTGGGGTTCAATCACTTGTTTTTCTGCATAGAAGTTACCTTCTCCAACCATTTTGAGTTGCAAAAGAGACATCAGCCCTGAGAATGAGCCACTATTTCTGGATGCAGACAGGTTGTATACCTAGGCATAAGGAAGGGTGAGGCTCCTAGCAGTAGTGGCTTGACCAACCATCTAACTAATAGGCTTTAATGGAGTAAAAAAGACAGAAGGAGAAATTTCAGGTTTGAGATAGATTTCATACAGGAAACTTCTTTCAAAGATATCATTCTGGGGGGAAACTTTCTTCTCTAAAAACATTTCTTTGTGTGTGTGTGTGTGTGTGTGTGTGTGTGTGCATATATATATGTAGTATATGTGTGTGGTGGTTTGAATATGCTTGGTCCACAGGAAGTGGCACTATTAGGAGGTGTGGCCTTATTGGAGGAGGTGTGGCCTTGTTAGAGGAAGTATGTCACTGTTGCGGCGGGGCTTTGAGTGCACACGGGCACACACACACACACACACACACTCTCAATTCTGGCCAGTGTGACTTTGTCCCCTCCTGGCTGCCTCCAGAACACAATTTCTTCCTTGCTGTAAGCTTACAGTATCAGAGGTTCAGTCCATTGCCATCCTGGTATGCAGGCAATATGCAGGGAGACGTGGTCCTGGAGGAGCTGAGAGTTCTATATCTTAGTCCACAGATAGCAAATGTTTGGCTTTATAAGAATTGCCTTGGTCATGCATGGTGTCTTTTCACAGCAATAAAACCCAAACTAAGACAATGCATGTGTGTTCACATGCAGGTATGTGTGTGTGTGTGCATGAGTGTAGAGGCCAAGTCATAGCAGTGGGTGTATTCCTGCCTCTGCTTCCTCCTTACTTTTGAGACAAGGTCTCCCACTGAGCTTGGAGCTTACCAATTGGCCTGACTGTCTTGCCAGCAAGCTCTGGATCTTGGCTATTTTGGCTGAGTGAATGATTAGGTGTTATTTATCAAGTTATCTATAGGGATATGTTACAGTTAATTTTGTGTGTCAGGGTATCCAGTTGTTTGGTTAAACTCAACCTAGATACTGGTGGTTGGTGTGAAATTATTTCCTGAGATGTGATTATAATTGAAACCAGATGACCTTGGATAAGGCAGACAGATCACTTGGCACAATGTGAGTGAGTTTCAAACTGTCAGGTGAAGGCTTCAGTGAAAGGGTAGTGGTTACTCAGGAAGGAACTCTGCCTCTGCATGGAGCATCAGCCCATGGCAGAATTTTCTAAGCCCTCAAATGGAACTTTCCAGCCTGTACAGTGTGCGTGCGTGCGCGCGCACACACACACACACACACACACACACACACGCACGCACGCACACTTGCACCTCTGACTAATGCAGCTGTTATTCACGCCACCCTGCTGTAGCATTAGCTCCCATCCTGCTCCACTTGCTTCCCATCCATTTGCTCATTTGGAGCAGAGCCCGTGGACCCATCCTGGGTCTTCCACAGCACCAGATTCTCCTGCTCACACTGACTGACAGCAAGGCCAAGCTACTGAGTTGCCCATGCAGACTGTAAAGTGAGTGCCCTTGTTATATCAATCCTCCAAGGGTGTGTCACATTAGAGGGTTTCTCCCTGTCACAGGATAGCCTTGGAATTTAGGGAACATGGCTTTAGCTTCAGGCATGCCTTCAGCATAGCTGCCCCAGCTCAGTTTGCAAATACATCTTGAAAACAATCTTTTTAAAAAGTGGACTTAACCATATTTTCCTCTGTACCCAGCCCCCTCATTTGAGAGAAGGAGCAAACAAAGACATGCAGGTTTGTATTAAAACCTGGTGGATGTTGTATCCGCGGACTCTTCTTCCCAGCTCCCTAGCAACAGCTATACCATCCTTTTCTGAATCTTTTCATGGAAATTCCAGCTTTTTTTGTGCAGGTCTGTGTCTGTCTTCTGTTTCTTAGTGTCTTCCTCCCTCCCTCCCCCACTCTCTGCCTCTGCCTTTCTCTGCATGTTTCTTTCTCTCCGGTGTGATTTCCCACATTAGCACTGTCCATTTCTTTGATTCCTTCTTGGCAACGAGAGCTACAGCACCATTATGGAGCAAGCGGGCCTGCTTCCCTGCTACCTTAAAATAATAATACTTCATGGTGACAAATGGATACAGTTAACAATGGAAGTAAAATGTTTCATGGTGACAAATGGATACAGTTAACAATGAAAGTAAAATGCTTAGCAGGCAGGGGTGCGACCGTGTCAGATTTCTCTGCCTGGCAAAAACAGAGAGCAGCCAGAGGAATCTTTAAAGAAAGGCATATGCATGGGGTGGCTGGAGATGCTTACCAGGTGGACACTTCCACTGATTCTCAAGTTAGCTTCTGGGGGCTTAGGAGAAGTTCTCAGAGGTAAACAGTAGTCATTCTTAATTTGTACAATTTGTTCCGTTGTCCTCTGAAACCTGAAGAGTAATATCAGAGTTTAGAATCTGGCTTCACAGTTGCTGGTTTTTCTTGATTAAAAAAAAAAAAAATAAGCAAACATAAAACAATCTGAATTAACGAAGGAATGTAATTCTTTGTGTGGCCCAATGGTGGGAGTTTTATATTGTGTCAGAAAAAAAAAAAAGGCCCAGTTAAAATTTAAAAGGAAATGAGGGAAAGAAAGAAAGAGAAGAAGGAAGAAGGAAGAGGTTTCTTTCCCTTCCTTTTCCTCCTCACTGCTAAGAAAAAAAAGAAAGAAAGAAATCTGCCCACATGCAGTCTGAACACACATGCATGTCTGTGCTCTGCCTTCTATGCATGCTCTTCTGCTGGGTGCAGATGCTATCCTAGGAGAAGCACATGTGGGCCATGGATGTCTGAATGTCAGCTTCCCTGTGCACATGGAAAGAAGCAAGCAAGAGATCGAGGTAGAAAACACAAACCTAAATCAAAAGCAACTGGTCTACCACAAGGAAAAGCAGGCGGACCTTGCTTTCTGCACACCCCACTATTTCTTTGCCTCCCAGATTGATCTTTGAAATAAAATAAAGGAGCGTGGCAAACTAACTGAAACATAGGTAGAAATAATATATTTGGGTTTCAGAAAGAAAAAAAAAAAAAAGAAACAAAACCTGGCAGAGCATAAAAGGCCCCCATTGCATAACAACACATGTGCAAAGAATTAGAATAATTGCAGAGCACACATCGGTAACAGACAGAGTGAACAATGAATATTAAAAACACATTCCTAGAGCTGGCCCCGTGGCTTGGCAGCTGAGCACCGCGCAGAGACCTGTGTGCTAGTCAAAGGAAGCCTCCTGGCTTCCAGAGCTGTCAGGGCTTGGCAGGAGCTGAGGTGAAGCCCTTTGGTGTTGAGCTGAAAGGAGGGAGGCAGGTGGTGGGGACTATGCCAGTTGCTGTGACTTCTGTCTTCCCCTGGCAGAGCCCTCCGATGGCTTCAGGAGGGGTTCCTAGAGGAAGCCGGCCTCAGTGCTTTGGGGCTCCAGTTCAGAGCTGAATCAGAGCCAGCCTAAGAAGGAGGAGGGATGGGGGTAGAAAAACAAACACCAGAGAACAGACAGAAGGTAATGCTGGGAACACCCAGTCGGAGTGGAGTACTGGATGGAACCCCCAGGTCCTCTCCCTCAAGGCCAGCCTCCAGCATGATCTAACATGAAGGACTTTGTCGCTGCAGAGAAACACTGGGGAAGTGTTTGTCCTCTGTGGTAGAGACTCTGGGCTGGGCTGTCCTTCCCATTGCAGTCCTCATCATATGGTGGCAGGAGGGGGAGGGGAGGACAGATTCTCCTGGTGGCGTGTTCCAGAGCCTTCAAAGACCAAGAACCGAACTATAAAGGTACACAGCAATCTTTTCGAAGTGAATCCTTTCCATTGTCAGGGAAGACAAAGGCCCTTCTCTTAAGGATATCTTCGTCTTTGAAGGCTCGTGTTTTGCTTGTCCGTTGTCAGGAAACTAACTCTTGTATTCTAATAGCTTTGGCTATGAGAGAGGCCAGAGGGTGGGAATCTCAAACTAGAATTTGGTACATAGAGTGAAAAGAGGTCCCAGGATTCTAGAGCTGTGCTAGTCAGAACATTTTATTAGGATTGGTGATGTGGAATTCAGGGATGGGGGTGGGGTTCCACAAATTTGACAGAGCAATTTTACAACTTTATTTTTACTAATCTTTGAAGTTCAGGAGTCCTTTAATTACAGGGTAAGGTACAAACCACATTCATGCTAGTAATAATCATGACTCAGTCATGGGTAAAAATCAAGAGAATTTTTGGCAACATTTCAGTGATGACTTAAACATATCTCTACCTTGGAATTAAAGCAGTTAATAGACTTGCTACAAGATCTTGTTATTTTGTTCATTACTGAACAAGTACCCATCTTCATGAAATACTTTCAATGATTGTATTTCAATATAATTGGTATAATTAATATGGTTGCCTTTGGTGTATTATATACTGTTGCTCCTCTTCCTCTTCTTCTAGAAAGATTTTTCTGTGTAGAATTATGTGGACCAGATGCTGCTTTGCCAGAGGAAACCATGGTATTCCAGGTCTTCATTCAGCAGACCTGGGAAGCTCCTAGATTCTGGGATAGCATGCTTGCTGGGTCTCTGCATAGGGATTCCACAATGGGCTGACTTCATGGTCTCTACATATGGGTGAGAGAAGGTCCTGTGGGTCCAGACACAGTCAAGGGCTAAGCAAATGGACTTCTGGTGTGTGTGTGTGTGTGTGTGTGTGTGTGTGTGTGTGTGTGAAGCAAAGATGGGCTGAAGATGACCAGTTTTGTCAGTTTCTGCACCAAGTAGAAGACAGGCTGTAAGGGGCATGGTGAATCAGACAGCATGGTGTGATGGCTCTTAAATAGTCAGCTGTAGGAATGGACACCTGGAATGTCAGAGAGGCAAATTTACAAAGTCCCTTGTGATTCGTAGAGGTCTTGAGACCTTCAGCTTTGGAAGCAATGGTTTGTTGAACAGTCCAGAGTCTCAAAGCCTATGGAACTGTTGAGATTCTGGAGAGAAATAAGCCCTATGCCTATCTGCTTAAAAGCTAAGCCTCAGCATCTGGCTTAGAAAGAACAAGAATATTATCCTATAAGAAGATATGCAAAACATTAGCAATCTTCATAGGCATGCTTAAGAAAAGAATTCAAAAATACTCTTTCACTAGTTTTATAAGTCACTAATATAATCTAAAAAAGTTTTCTGACCTATTATGTATCTATCTATCTATCTATCTATCTAATTTATCAGCATCTATGTTTAGTATGATCTAGATCATCTACTACATTAGATTTATATATGAATCTATTTCTTAACATTCAACATGTCCAATAAGGTGTTATTAGCTCAAGTCTTTCAGGTCAGGACATGAATACTAGAGGATAAAATACTTTGACAAATGTCACAAAGATAATCAGTGGGTTTTTGAGCCCAAAGCTATTCTTTGACTTTAAATGTTTCTAATTATATGCACACAGGAGCACAAGCGCGCGTGCACACACACACACACACACACACACACACAAATACCTCAGTGACTGATTGGGAACATAGTTGACATTGTGGTATCAAGTTACATATTGTTAAAGAAGACCACGGTTTCAAACAAAACAGCTTCTCATATAAAGAATAAAATATGAGAGTATTTATTAAGTAAATTGCAAAACACAGGCAAAAGGAGTCCAATCACTCTTGGATGATATCCTCCAGACAGCCAGTGCTGTAGTGGAAGCTACTGTAACTGCTCTGAAGATGAACAAGGAATAAAGGAAATCCCCAAACCAAGCCAGTCCGTCTGTGACCACTCATATGCTATGAGCCCATGATGAGAAATGGAATGAATTTTAGGTCCTATCCATCAAATTGTGACAAGCTTTGGTGGCTAACATACTGAGTCTTGCTATTGTTTTTTCAGATTCCAAGAAAATCCAATGCTTATCTAACTGAAGTTTTACTGTCCACAAAAGCAATGGCACTCGCCTCTGTCATGGACAAGACAGTCTTTTACAGAGGACTTCTGCAAATCTGAAACCCTCTCCATCAAGATATGACATTATGTTGTAGGCTAGCCACTAAGGACATTAAGCAGTAGTTTAGAATAACCTCGGAGACCTTGTCTAGCCTTGTTTTCCTATGATTCCAGGAGACTAACAATTGTTAAAACAGAAGGGGTTCTGAGGGTGCCCTCTTAATGCTTCATAGCTGTCAGAAGGCAGAGGTGCCTGACTTACAGTTGGCTATGTGAGGCTACCCTAGCTGTTTGTGCTGCAGGAGTTATTCATTCAGCATTCATGACTAGGACAAGTTATAGGGTTTCAAAGACAAAGTAAATAACCTACGATCAGAAAATTCAATTTGTTCCTGAGGTGGAGAAAGGAATCCTGCCATTAAGTAGTCAGATGGAAAACATGCAAACCACAGTTTGTGGAAGAGAAAAAGAACATTGAAAGCCTTGGCTCAGAAACAGAGGCAAGTGCAGGAACACACTCAGCAGAGTCAGAGTGTCTGTCTCTAATGTGGGGGCAGCAGCCTCAACACCAGTCAAAATTCCAAGCTGAAAAACCAAAGGCTCTACTCCCAGGCCAAATGCTCAGATGATGAGTTCTGGGGAATTCTCCCATGTAGAGGTAAGCTTGGAGAAGAGGATTCTGGTCAAGTCAAAACCTCTCCTGCGTCAGTCAGGCATTGTGGCAAACATTAGTGGCAGGTAAAACATGGTAGGGGACATAATTTGACAGGCTCATTGCTCTATTAGGTAAAACAGATGAAATTGCCTCTGGACTCAGAAGTAATAGCTCATGATAAGCATAGAACAGCTATCACCACAAAGGATCATAGAGAAGTGTTGGGAATGAGGTGCTAACAACTAAATTTGTAATAGGTGCCTCCTCTGCATCAAAACTGGCTTCTTAATCTACTGGAAAACCTGGCTGCTTTTTGTTCCTGTCTTTTTCTTATATGCTTTCTTCTGTACATTAAAGAAACTGTGATGTGTCTAATCAGATCCTATGATGCCAACACTGTTTTTGAGAGCCGTTGTAGAGCTGGGTCACCGTTAACCAGTCCACTGGCCACTTCTGAGTGAATCAGAAAAGAGATTCTATTCATCAGAACATGGAGATTGGTCAGGAGAGTTTAAGTCAACATTTCTGCCTTGTTCTCATTTTCTGCTGGATGTTTTTGTGTATTCCCGGTGCATAGTCTTGCTCAGTATTGGGTAGGTTCTGCTGCTACTAAAATCCATAATGCATCAGGGCACGTGGTTCATGTTGCTGTTGTTTGGCTGTGACCCCTCAGTCATCCTGGAGGCTATCTGCAGTGTTCCTGTGCAAGCCAAGATTTCTTACCTCCCGTTCCTGCTCATCTCTGCTTGAGGACATTTTAATGGCTTCAGGGATGTACAGAACAAAGCTGGAATTGGGGCCCAGAAGTTCTTAACCAAAAGGTGTGGAGGGAAGCTGGTGGGTGATTCTCTCAGACTCCTTGCCTGTAGGTGAGTTAGTTCTGAGTGGAGTCCCTACAGTGTCCCATAGAGTCCTCAGCAGGACTGTGCTGCCATTGCCCGGAGTGGTCATCTTCCTGTTAACATACCTTCTGCTGATGACCTTCCCTTCTTTGCTTTACTTTCAGCTGTGGAGTAAAACCTTGGGTCTCAAAATTCATAGCCCACATGTTCGTAATTGGAAAAGGCTTTTGGAAGACGATAGATTTTGAAATGAGGTTAGTGTTCTTGAATGCGACTGTAGAGAGGCAGAGGGTTGTTTCTCCCCATTTCCACAAGAAGCTAGCAGTTGACAGCTAAAAATAATTCAACAAATCATCCTGGTACATGGTCAAGAGATTCAGGCTCCAAGACTGTGAGAAACAGACCTATGGTTATAAAAGCCAGCCAGTGTGCGTCACGGTGCTCTAGAAGCCTGACACACTGAGGTATTTCCTAGTTCCTTCTTCATGCCTCCTAGGACCAACCTCCCAATCACTGCCTATAAGAGTCTCTCAGTTTACTTTCAGAAAAATCACAATTGAGATCCTGGGATTCTTTGCTGGAATTTTAACTCTTGACTTGATTCGACTCCCAATGTTAAATCTCGTTTGGGTACTATGTGACATTTGTCCTGAATAGACAGCCATTTTACAAGTCAGATAACATTCAAACATGAACAAATCACACCTAAGAAGAGAAGAAGCAAAATGGCCACCTGGGAAATTGGCAATGATAAAGAGGATTACAACTGTTTTAAAGAGACTATTCTTAACAGCAAAGCAAGTGGTAACTTCCTGCAGTCATCAGAGTGTAAGGGCGGGGCCCCCATGCTTCCCAGCATCCTTTCAGTGCCTGGGCTTTGGGTTAGAGAGGTCTGAATGAAGGATGGGCAAAAACTCAAGTTGTGACCTTTAGTGTAGATGCTTGCCAGAGGCTGCCTAGAAGAGAAGCAAATGGCTGTGAGCAGAAACACAATGTAGGGCAGGTACTAGTTAACCATCTGTCAAGCTTTGCCACTATCCCCCACTTCTGAGAATTCAGCCTAAGCACTGTTCACTTCCATGTCTTCATGGAAATGTGTTGAGCAAGGCACTAGGCACCACTTCATGAGAGACTAGAAACAAAAGGGACACAAATTCTATTCATAAAAAAATTGGCAGTCTAGTAGAGAACATAAAATGTGCTAAGACCTTTGGGATAGGTCAGATCCATGTCCACCCACTACCACATGACTGCCAACCAGATGTAAGCATCTTAGACACAAGATTGTATTTTTTAAGGTTTATTTTACTCTCTCTCTCTCCCTCTCTCTCTCTTCATTCATATGCACATGCATGAATACAGGTTCTGGTTCTGGTAGGGGCTAGAGGCATCAAATTTCTCAGGAGCTGGAGTTACAAGTGGCTGTGAGCTGTACCACATGGGTGCTGGTAGCTAACCCTTTCCCCCCACGAACAGTATGTGCTCATGTTCTGCAAGAACAGTGTCTGTTCTTAACCACTAAGCAATCTCTGTATCCTCACACCCCCAAGATTATATTCTCTATACATTATCTTTCAAGGCAGTGCCTTGCATGCAGTAAGAGCACAAACACTGGTGTTTGAACTATCCAAGAGAGAATCTTACTCTGCCACATAAAGTTTCCCGGAAACACAGAGAAGTCAGAAACCTGCTGTGACTTTGGATTAAGGATAGACTGCATAGAGTCAGTTGTTATAAAGTTGGTTAACCATTTCAAAGTAAAACGTTCCCAACGGGGGAAAAATGGAATCCCTTTGCCCCCAGTTGAGATTTATGTTCTAATTTGAAGATGTGTTCTTTCTTTGCCCTCTCCTAGTGATCCCCTGGGTGTAGATTCAGTTCAGACTTGTAAATCTTTTAAAATGGCTTACTCATTAGAGCATTGTAAGTTACAGCCTTCCCTTCCCCTGGCATCAATAAGAGCTCAGTTCACTGTTCTTTCTGCTGCAGAGGGACTGGTTGTTAGTTTATTTATCATTGTTTTTCAGAGATATGCTGACAAACACAAGGATGCATTTGACAATGGGAAACAAAGACAGGCAAATGCACCCAGTTTAGGGAAGCCAAGCCTCCCAAAGAGAAGACAAAAGGCTGCCAAGTAGATTTGTGTTTTAACTTGTAATCCTTCTTGCTCCCAGCGTGTCCCCACCTAACTCTTTTTCACACCCTATTTTGATTTTCCTCTGTCTGAAATCATAACAATGCCCTCAGGGGATGCTTCATGGACTTCAGGGAACAGCAAGAGTTTACATGAGGGTCCTTTAGGGAGGAAAACCCTTTGACAGGCAGAATTTCCCCAGGGTTCTGGCCAGGTCACCACTTGCTAGTAGAGAAACTAGCTTTTCATTCATTGCTGAACCTTATGAAATTGCCATTTTAATGTGGGTCAACAAATGTTTGATTAGCAGCAATTTTACATGGTTCAAACCAACAATTTGGTCGGTCAATTAGTCTATCACCTAGGAAAATAAAAATAAAGCTTAAACCTTTTCTTCTTTACTTTTCCCATTTTGACCCCCTTCCCCCCTCCCTCACCCCCCCGCCCCCACCCCCATTCCTTTCTCCTCTGTAGCTGTAAAAGTTAATCTGCTCTGCACTCAATGGCTGGGCACTTCCAAACCTCCCTGTGGCTAGCACATAGTCCCGTCCGGTATTCCTGAGTTAACACTTCCTAAATCTGTATTTTATCTTCGCTGCCCTGTTCCTTCTGGGCAACCCTCCCATGGGACCGCTTTCCCTTTGCACCTCACGCTCCTGCTCCTTCACAACATGGTCCATCCTATGCCCCTCTCATGGCAGAGAATCTCCTCTTCCTGAAGTCTCTTGCCAAGGAATCCTAAAAGTCCCCCCTCTTTCATTATGCCCAACCATTGGCCGCTGGCTCTTTATTGATACCGACTGCAAAAAAAAAAAAAACAACCGTTGGCATGGACCCTCCACGGACTTGCAAATTTCCATGTAAGCACAAGTCAAACCCTCATCACTCCTCTCCCTTTTTTCCCTCCATTTTCTGTCTTTGGAGTTTAACCTTGGTGTTGAACTCTGTGGGTGAAGCAGACATGTGCGTGCAAATGTTCAGCAAGCCGGCTCTCACAGGAAGTCTTTAACTGAATCTTGGTATCGGAGTGATGAGTTAGAGTATTCTCAGATCCACCTCCGAGTCTCTCACCTGAACTACTCTACAGCCTTTCCAGGAGGCTGACCCAGGGTTCGGCTCATCAGCAACCAGGCAAGTTCTCCGTCTTTAATGTTTAGAAACCGTGTTGTTTGACACTATTGCAAAAGGAGATAAATGTCAACTCACCCCCTAGGGAACCAATGACAGAGCAAAGTGCAGATGCCACCAGTGTCCGCCAAGAACCAGTGAGTTTTACTTGGACTATTTAAGAAGATACAGGTAAAGGTTACTGACCAGAGTGAAAACAGCCATATGTCCACCAACCCCCACCCTCCCCCCCAAACCCCCACACACAGCGTGTGTGACAGCTTACAAGAAAGGGAAACCTGGAGCATACTGTACAAACTGAAGGCAGTTCAACAGGTGGAGTGCCCTTCCCATGTGGCTGAGTCAGAGCCTCCTCTAGGTAGCTCAGCTTGTCTGAGAATGTCACTTAGGTGTCCTTGAAATTAATACATGCTTGGGGATGGAGAGGCCTAGTGAACGTGGTCAGTTTCAGGGTCTTCCCGAAGCTTTTGAGGTTTTTATTTCCATGGGATATTTCACTTCCTGTGTCTCAAAGAGTTTCTCCCTGAGATGGGTGATTACGCTCTGAAGAAATTGTTACACAGCAAGTGGGAAAATCCCTTTTTATTTTAGTGTTTTCTACTCACAGAAACAGTCCACTTCTCCAGCAAATTTACTGTACTCTAAAAGTTTTGACTTCTGGAAAGCAAAAAGTCAGAAATCTTTAGAGACTTCCTACTTTTTCACAGGGGAAAAACAAAGGAACTTTCCCTGGAGAAGGTGAGAGCCGGACTCTTAAGTAGGACAGACATGGTAGAGAAAATGTAGTGAGGGAAAATAAAATCACAAACTACTTAGCCACAAAGAGATTATCTGGCAGCATGGCAGGGCTCAGAAATGTAAAAGAACACCATTCCCCCCCCCCCCCAAGGTCCAGCTTCCATCCGTACCCCTCCCCCACCCCTCCAGGTCCCAGAGAACAGTAAAGTCCAAACGGGATGTTCCTGGAATCCTTTTACCTCTCTACGTCTCTGGCTTTCAGAGGATGTGACTTTGCTCAGCCAACACCCAGTAAAAGGGTGAAGCTGAAGAGAGCTTTCCAGTTAGACTTGTGTTGATTCCTACCATGTCTGAACTGGTCTCTTACAAATAATCCTAAGAAATGAGCAGGGATCATTTCCAGACACTGGGGAGCATAGAGGACTGGCTGAAGGTCTTCCTTTCCAAGCCCAAGAGTTACAACCCCAGCCTCCACCACGTCCGGGACGTCCAGCTATTCAGCCGTTTTCTTTTAAGATAGCTCCAGGTTCACAGGCTCACACCGGCTGGACCTAGGTGCTGGCACATACGGAACAGAAATGCAGCTTAGTCTTTATGCAAGTTCCCCAACAACAGAAGGGGGGACGAGTGTCCCTGAATCTGTTGCCTGCCTGTGGATCCTGTTCCCAAAGCTGGACTGCCTTGGATGCACTTAGTCCTGCAGAGAGAGGATGTGCTAGGGGAGAGGGAGGACACCAGGGGGAGCTCTCCTTCTCAAAGGAGAAGCGGAGGAGGAATCGGGAAAGATCTGTGTGAGAGGGTACTGGGAGGAGGGGGGAGCAATCATATCCGGATGTAAAGTGGATAAGTAAATTTAAAATAAATAGCTTCAGGCTCTTCTGCTAGTCTTTTTGCTCCCTGTTCAAACATAGGGGCAGCACTGGCTTGTGATATTTAAACCTAATTTTTTTTTTTTTCACTTGGCTTTGTTTCCTCATCAGCCCAGGTGGGAGAATGATTTGGCTACCTGAAAAGCCATCTTCTGAAGCCCTGCCTTTTTTATGCACCACTGACAACAAATACTTGAAGACTGAGTCAGAGCCATCTTTGTGGAGGTCGCCCTGGGCTGCCTTGTCTTCAATGGTGTCCTTGCCAAGCTGCCAAGGAAGCTCTTGCTGGGCAAGCTGGGAACACAACTGCCTGTTGGAAGAACATCCCATTCAGTAGCTGCGGCTTGTGCCAAGGCTCGACAGTCCCCACAAAGGCGCACAGGGGCAACTCAGAGAAGGAAATGAACAACAAAAACCCAAAGCCTGGCTGACACACACTGCCCAGGAGCTTTCTGTTACAGCATGCTGTCTTCTGGCAACCAACAAACAGACACAGGGCCACACAAGAGGAATACGTTTCAATGAGGGAAACTTCGTGCCAGATAAGAAGTGAGATACAATAATAAAGCTGGACCGAGGTAGTCTATGGAGTTAGGAAGCCATAAAATATTTATGGGAAAATTCTTCGCTTGGGGATGAGAGTCTGAATGTCGAAGGAGCTTGGAGACAGGATGGGGGGCGGGATGAGCGGTGTTTACTGAGTTAAGACATGTTCTTTTGTTAGTTCCTCGGTGTGTAAGCAGAGATTGAAGAGCATTTGGCCTGATGTGAGGAAAAAACTTCAGAGAAAAGAAGTGAGGCAGGCCGAGTCTTGTTGGTAGGACCAGGATGTGAGCAGATGAAGCCTAGCACAATAGGCATAATGAAGAAATCCTTCTACATAGCCTCAGAAGGACTGGGAATGTAGAACCCTATGTACTCGAGCATTTAATCTCTGTGAATGAGAGAGGAAGCCAGCATGGATTCTGGGCAAAACCTTAGGAGTTGAAAGACACTGAATGGCGTTTTCTCATGAATGTGGCACTCAAAGGTGCTGAGTAAACACAGGAAAATCTTTTCTTGTTATGGATTCCACTCCACAATTACACAATTGCAAACATGAGGACATAGACTTAGCAAGCTTCTCCACTTACAGGAAAAAAGTACTTGAGAGGAATTAAACCTCTTTCCTCCTAGAGAGTTGATTAAAAAAACAAAAACCAAACCAAACCAAAACAAAACAAAAAAACTATTGGATTTGCTCTTTGACAATTTCATACACATATAAAGTATATTCTGATTACTGTACCCTCTTACCCTTTCTAATTTCCCATCTCCATACCTTCCCATAAGGCTCTTTCCTATATTCATGAGGGTTTTGTTGTTGTTTGGTTTGGTTTGGTTTGGTTTCAGGCCTGCTGAATTTAACCAGGGTTATCTGTATGGCTATGGGTTTGGAACTATCCGTTGGAGTCTGATGTTCTTCAGAGTCAGCTAGTAGCTCATTGGGAAGCAGTTTCATCTGTGAACCACTCCCCTGCGAGTCTCTTTCTCATCCATAATTGACTATTGGCAGGCCCAGTCTTGTTATGGACTCTTTGTAGGCAGCCACAGCTGATTTGAGACCACAACTGCAATGGCTCTGCCATGCCCAGAATATGGCCTTTCTCCCTTATCTTCTTCAAGAGATTTAAAGGAAACATTTATCATGGTTTTCAGTGTTTTGAGGTCCGATTCGAGTCTCTCACCCACTTATTGCCCAAAGATAGCAAAACAATCATTGCAGGCCACAGACTAATCAGGTAGGGTGTAATTCTTGGCCTTAATCCACAGTGGATGAGTTGATCCAAAGGTTTTCAGGCCTTTACCTGGGGAGGAAGGAGGAAGTAGGAGGCCACCACCCAGTGTGCCCAGATCTCCACTACAGTCCTTACCCATCCTTTTCCCTTGACATACCACTGAAGTGTTCAGTAAAGGCTGCCTCATACTGACAGCTTCCTGGGGCAGGTCAGTCACAAAGTGACAAGACACCAACAAGATGTAACTTCTTACCATGAAAGAGAGTGACCCATGTGGAAAGGAATGAATAACCGTGAAGAGGCTATTTTTATACATAATATAGAATGAGACTTCTTTTCAGTTCGTTTAAAAAAGTGAATCAAATCCAGGCCTAGGAATCAAAGTTCTGCCTGGATTAGAAGCCGGTGCCTTGGAAATCGCCACTGAAGAGCAACACAGCTCTTTTCTTCATTGCTGAGTCCCATCCCACATTCAGGCCTTTGGTGGCAGAGTAGAAATCTTGCAGGCTGAGCAGGTGAACTCAGCCTATGCTCTAGCATGTAAGTGATTGTGATGTTGGGAAAGTGGCTTACCCATGCCAAGGATCTTGTCAGTGAGAGAGGTGCTCAGACTTTCTCAATGCCAAGCCTTCATGTGAAGATCAACAGGAAGCACGGAAGCCAGAACTCCAGAACTCCAAGTTCTATTAACACCCAGCATGAGGCTGGCATTCCAAAGAACACAGTGTCCCCTGCACAGAGGGGCTGAGTGACTGTAAAGAAGTAATGAGACAAATGACAGCATTTTAGGGTCTGTTGAGAGTGTCTATGCCTCTCTACTTTTCAAGGGGCCTGCCTGTGAGTTTTAGAGTCCTTTTAGATTTCTTAAAGAGGCACCTGGTTTCCTTGCATTCTGCTATCGTTTTCTTTGGAAAGCATTCCTGGGTCGCTTTTATGGATTGCATGATGCCTAATTTCTGTGAAGGGCAGTGAGGGGTTAACTCCCAGCTCCTCTCATTCTTCCCAGTAATTGAGATTTTATAATTACTTTCATCAAAGGTATGTCGGTAAGGCCATGAAGGAAAAGAAGTACTTGATTTCCACTGAGAAAATTCATAAATCCCAGGCCCTACATTCTTCAGATTTCAGGCTCAGTAGATCAATTTCATTAAAACCAAGATGCATGAGGGGAAAAAAAAGAAAGCTGATTTGCCCTAAAACCCTTTGTCTTCTGCTGAACAAATACAAAGGCAGTGAAGTTTGTTTCTATGTCCCTTTGCCCTTCCGCTTAAGACTACATTCCTTTGCCTTGTGCCAAATTTAGGCAGGGTTGGAGGTGGGGAGAGTGGACACTAGGCAGACATTTATATTATATTCACTCAAATCTCTTCTTTAGTTTTTATTGCAGGGCTCTAAGCTCTGTAGGCAGGAGGGAATTTTGAATGAACTCAGCTTTTAGTGACCAGGAGTGGAGACATAAAAGGAGCTTTTCAGCCTCTCTGGTTACAGAGATAAGTACAAAGGGTTACCGGCACTAAGTCTGTGGTAATAGCTGCTATAAGTACTGACCGTGATTTGAATCTCCCGATAACCAATTCTGGGGAGGCCGGAATATTTATCAAGCCATTAGGAGAAGCTGTTTCTTGCTGATAAGATGCCTACAACTGATGAGGTCCACCTGAAGACAGGGATGAGGCTGGTTTGGATTTACAGCCATTTGCACGGAGAGCAAATAAATCTTGTTTTTAAGAACAGCATGAGACATTCATCAGCAAAATTATATGCCATAGCCCGGAGCAAGCCTAGGGAATGCTAAAAAGAAAGAGTAGGCGAGCACCCTTGTGTACAAGGTGATTGGAAACTGCACTTGGGCTTGGCATACTATGTTGGAATTTTATTGATTTGGAGGCTAAGGAAGAAGGGGGTGGGGCAGATGGAAGGGATAAAATAAATGAGGGGATTTAAAAAAAATTCAACCAGCCATCTTACACTGTGTGGCTGCAGAGCCATTCTTTGGTACCTTCTACAGTGGAAGAAGCTGCAGTATAGTCAACACTGCAGTTGAAGCGAATAACGCCAGAGGGGCTGTCTACCTGCATCTTGATTTCCATGAGGTCCTATACCCTGCTGAGATCTCGAGCCGCCTTCTACATTTTAGCCTGGCCCACCCTGGCCCACCCTGGCCTTCCCTTTCCTCCTCTCCTTCCATTTCTCCTTGTATTTCTTCTTTTTTTCTGTCTTTCTACACTTTGGCTTTTACAGATATGAATTAACAATCTTCAACTTTGACAAAACTGTTACTTTAATTAGCTTTGAAAATTGGAACTTTCTTCTAGATTCATTCTATTTCTAGATGTGAAATCTGGGTTCAGCAGAGGCTCTGAGTAGACCCCGACAGTCCTCAAGGGAACCTCTTTCTCCCCACACTTTGCCTGATTATTTCAACAGCTCCTAGATTTCCTTTTAATTAGCAGGCTCTTGCTTCCCTTGTTCTAGGCTCTAACCATCCATTATCCAGCATTTGCCCGGAGGTCCCTATGAGAAATCAATTTCTGATAGATGCTGAGAGGCACGCAGTTCTTTTATTTCACTGAGAATGTTAGATTTTTATCTCTGGATCAAACTAGGTCACCAGAGAAGTGCTTGTTTGCCTCTTACTGGTTTTCCCTTCCCTGCATGACTCATTTTTACTGAACTTATAAATGCAAATTCGGCGTTTTGCTGAGGAAGCCTGCAATGTGCTTGGAACACTGCCTCTAGCAAACAGCTCCCTGTAACTAGCTGCTGCTAGAGCTACGGACTCCTCTGACCAAGCATGTTTGTACTCTAGAAGAGTGCTTAGTTCCCCTTGCTCAGCTACAGTATGTGTGTGAGTGTGTGTGTGTCTGACTGTCTGTCTGTCTTGGGGCCACCTTAGATAAGTGATCATGACTGTCATTGATATTTAGTTCCACCCAGTTTTACCTTGTTCTTGACACAGGTTCATCACATAAGTTGGCCGTAGCCAGACAGCCTGGATTTGAGTTCTGCTTGACTCTCTACCCCATCCTTGAGGCACCATTGCTTTAGCAAAGACAATGATAGCATCAGATTCCTAGGATGAGGTGGAGCTTTAAAGTGTCGTGACTTCGGTGGAGCACACCTGCAATCTCAGCATGTGGAAGGCTGAGGCTGAAGAGCTTCAGGGTGAGGCTAGCCTGAGAGACATAGTGAGACCCTGTCTCAAAAACCAAACAGAAAACATGAACAAAAAATAGGAAGTGTTAAAGATAATATAGAACAAGTTTGATAAAAAAGAAAACTAGTATTTTATTTATTTTTTAATTTTTGACACTTTATTTACATTTTAAATGTTTTCCCCTTTCCAGGTCACCCCTTTGGGAACCCCCTATCCCATCTTCTCTCCCCCTGCCTCTATGAGGATGCTCCCTCACCCACCCACCCACTCCCATCTTCCCTCCCTGGCATACCCCTATACTGGAGCATCTAATACTCTCAGACCCAAGGGCCTCTCCTCCCACTGATGGTCAACAAGGCCCTCCTCTGCCACATATGTAACCAGCACCATGGGTCTCTCCATGTGTATTCTTTGGTTGGTGGTCCAGTCTCTGGGAGCACCGGGGGACCTGACCAGTTGAGACTGTTGCTTCTTCCATGGGGCTGTAAACTCCCTCAGCTCCTTCAGTCCCTTCTCCAACTCCTCCATCTGGGACCCCATGCTCAGTCCAACAGTTGCTGTGAAGTGAATCTTGGGTATTCCAAACTTTTGGGCTAATATCCACTTATCAGTGAGTACATACTGAGTTTGTTCTTTTGTGACTGAGTTACCTCACTCAGGATGATATTTTCAAGCTCCATCCATTGCCTAAGAATTTCATGAAGTCATTGTTTTTAATAGCTGAGTAGTATTCCATTGTGTAAATGTACCACATTTTCTGTATCCATTCCTCTGTGGAGGAACATCTGGGTTGTTTCCAGTTCTGGCTATTATAAATATGGCTGCTATGAACATAGTGGAGCATGTGTCCTTATTACATGTTGGAGCATCTTCTGGGTATATGCCCAGGAGTGGAATAGCTGGGTCCTCAGGTAGTATTATGTCAGTTTTTCTGAGGCTCCGCCAAACTGATTTCCAGAGAGGTTGTACCAGCTTGCAATCCCACCAGCAATGGAGGAGTGTTCCTCTTTCTCTACATCCTGGCCAGCATCTGCTGTCACCTGAGTTGTCGATCTTAACCATTCTGACTGGTGTGAGGTGGAATCTCAGGGTTGTTTTGATTTGCATTTCCCTGATGACTAAGGATGTTGAACATTTCTTTAGATGCTTCTTGGCCATTTGAGTTTCCTCAGTTAAGAATTCTCTGTTTAGCTCTCTTCCCCATTTTTTGATGGGGTTATTTGGATCTCTGGAGTCTAACTTCTTGAGTTCTTTGTATATATTGGATAATAGCCCTCTATCAGTCGTAGGATTGGTAAAGATCTTTTCCCAATCTATTGGTTGCCATTTTGTCCTATTGACAGTGTCCTTTACAGGTAGTATTCTTATTAGCCTGATTGTTTCTCAGGAAAAATTATTTTTTATTCCATACACTTTAATCGGCCAGCTTAGAATGTTTTGAGAAGGAATAGGGAAGAATTCTAGAATGTGGAAATTTAAGTGGAGACCTAAGGGCTCTCCATTTAAAGCTAATTGACAGTTTGAGACTCTAATTTTTACCTAACCTGATAGAATATTTTTGATAACACTGCTGCTTTGCCTGCATTGTTTTGATAATTATATCCTTCTTTCTACCTCATGTGATCTCTGTCTCCTTAGTTTCTCCCTCCCTCTTCTTTCTCTTCTTCCTCTTCTTTTCGAGACAGGGTCTAATGTGGCCCAGGCTGTCCTTGAACTCGTATGTAGTCGCACGGGCTTACCCACCATGCTTCATGTTCTTAGGATCAAACATGCTGGGGATCAAGGGAGGGTTTCCTGCACACTATGGAAGCCTCCTACTGACTGAGCTACCTTCCTGAGCAAATCCTGATCTCTCTCTTTAATATTGTGCTTAGAGGTAAAGCAATTGAAGCAACTTAAACCAATGTTTGGAAGAATGCTAAGAATAATTTAATACTTTCTTGGTCCTCATCCTTCCTTCCTTCCTTCCTTCCTTCCTTCCTTCCTTTCCATCACTCTTTCTGATACTGGAGTTCCACATGGGCTTAAAGTTACTCAAGCAGCCCAGCACTCAGATACGTTCATAACCCTCTTTTACTTTTCATTTCCACACAAGGTGTCTCTCATTTGTCTAAGCTGGCCTTGAGTGTATTATTCACCTGCCTCAGCCTCCCTACTTGTTAAGATTAACAGACCTGTGCCACTAAACCTGGCCCCGTTCTATTTATAATGAGTGCCTCTGGCATTTTCAAAATGTTAGTGATGCCCAGGAGAAAACACACCAGAGTGCAAACTTGGATTCTTGCTTTTGCATATGAATAATGGGCTGTAAGCATCAAGCCAGAAGCCACCCCTGTACAGCAGCTGTGGAGCTCTCTCTCATGAACCTCAGTGAGTTGTCTCTGTCCCCGAAGGGCTGGGCTTTGCTTCAAAAGGAGCAGAAGCTGAAAGAATGGTTCTTTTACAACGTGCCTTATTCCTGCTTGGTTTCATGTCTTTCAACACAGACAGTTTAGGCACTAGCTTCTCTGTACACTGTTTGCTTTATAGCAGAGCCCTTCCATCAGTCTAACAGATAAAATATTGGACCAGTGAACTCCCTAAATCATTAGTGCTGGATCCACAGGTAGTGAATTCAGCTCGAGGCTATTTGGGATCTGTTGTTTCTATCTTCCATCGCCAGCACTTCCTGTTTAGAAAAGAACTCTCCCTGCACAGGACTATGGTGCCTTTACTATGTCCCCAGAAGACTTGGGGTGTTGCTTCTGTCAGATGCCCCAGACCTCAGGGCTCCAGACCCTTTTAAGGGAAGAGAAGTAGAAGATACAAACATAGCTGTCTGATATCACTCATAAGAAAATGATCCCTTAAGACAAACTACTGATTTGACACACTTTAGAAGATTTTTAAAAATTTGTAATGACTACAGAGTAGCTCATCTGACTGTATATATGTAGATGAGATGTATAGACTTGTGTAGAGTTTGGAACAGGGCATCTGACTGTATATATGTAGATGAGATGTATAGACTTGTGTAGAGTTTGGAACAGGGCATCTGACTGTATATATGTAGATGAGATGTATAGACTTGTGTAGAGTTTGGAACAGGGCAAAGCTACTTGAGTGGCTCCCTTAATCTAGCAGAGTGTTATTTTTATTTGTGAGTTCATTACAATAAAGGATTTCAAAAAATTAAAATCTGTAACAGACTAAAGGCAGTATACTTTCCCCTTTTCCATAGTATTTTAAATTGGTTCACTAATAAACCTACATCATCTTTCATTCTTATACTGATTTTGGGTGGTTTGGTCCTTGCATTCTCTCAGCTCCTAAAGAGAAGTTACATGTCAAGAGAAGTGAGTTTCTAGGTCTTCTGACATGGGGCAGGAGACAGTTTGAAGGCTGGATCAGTTGCCTGTCCTGGTGTTGAAACTTCCAGGTTTCATTGCTGAGCCAATCTTAGTCTAACTCTGATTCAGTGAGGAATCACAAGCTCACTTTGCACAAGGATTTGCCAGAGATTTTCAGTAAAGGAAGAAAGATAATTCCACCAAGAAGGTATCAGCCAGGTAGACTAGCTGTGCAGTCCCAAGTGGGGGTAGGGAATGCTAAGTCTTTGTGATCATAGGTGTGTGTGTATGTGTGTGTGTGTGTGTGTGTGTGTGTGTGTGTGTTTTCATTAAACTTTTCCTCTTACTCTTTGTTTTGTGCACATTATATGGTTTGGATATATGATATTAGGTGAAGCATATTATCTCTGTACTAGACTCACGTAGTCAGCTACTATTATCTCTGGATGGGGTTTATAAATGCTCTATGGGCCATCTAGTTTAATTCTCTGGATTATACTGAGAGATTGTAGAGGTTGTGTTTAAGAAGTTATCTTCAGATATACAAAACAGTAAGTTAATGTGAAGTGAGCTGGGCTATTTGATTATTAAGCCCAAAAGAACACTGAACCAATAGGATGTTGAGTGAGAAGAAAGAGTTCTACTCTGAAGAGCTTCAATGACAAATCCATCTGAAGAGGAATGCATATGGCTAAGCCCTGAACGGGGCTAATGCAGCATGGCAGAGCCATCAGACAAATTGATGAATGAGTTTGCCTTTAGAGATTATCAAGTATCAGAGTACTTCTACTGTGACAGAAATCTCAACCCAAATTTCTTTAAGTCAGAGGGGAACTTATTTCTGGAGGTAATGAAACATTCCAGGCATGTCTGGTTTGTTTAACAGGATATCAGGACCCAGCCTGAGTATCTCCTGGCTTGGCTCAACACACTCTCTGCTGTGTTGGATGAATTCTTAGACTTCATGGGGTTTACAGGTAGTTATGGCTATTATTTACTCTTGATATGTTCAGTTAAGGTTAATATATTTTGTTAAGAACACAGCACTGCAGATTCTGGAAGAGAAATATGTTTTCTTTCATATGTGGAAGCTAGATTTAAAAAAAATTAAGAAAAGACAAAGATAGACTATTTGGGAAGAGGAAGAGAGCTGTGCCGGAGCAAGAAGGGGGATGCGGGGTGAAATGACCAAATCATACGGTGACCATGTAAGAAAATGTGGTAAAAGCTGAGGATAACTCAGTAGGTAAAATGCCTGCCTCACAAGGATGACTGTAATGTCAGTACCTGGGGAGTTCATCAGGATGACGTTGAGTTCAAGGTCAGCTGGGACTATAGACTGAAACTTTATTTTTTAAAAAAATTAACAACCCCACCTGTTCTATTTTTTCCTACTGTCATCCCCATCTCTCTCTCTCTCTCTCTTCCTCCTTCTCTTCCCCACCCACTTTCCCCTCTTTTGCTCTCTTTCCAGTTCAAGGGATTGAATTCAGGGCTTTGCACACGCCAGGCAAGTATCCAATCACCAAGTAAACAACACCCTCCACCCACCTGCCACACACACCCCGAAGAAGTAGTTTCCTGAGATCTCATCATCCCTGATGATTTTCCTGTAATCCAAATGCTGATTAGCTCTAATTGGCCAGTATAAGTCACACGATACCAGAGATTAGGGTAGAGTCCATCTTTCAGTCATGATGGTGGGATTAAGTGGGTACTCACATCAGAATATGGCAAGTTGGTAAAGGAAGTTGGGTGAACAGAAGACAGAGCCAAAACCTAGCCTCAGTGACACATAATCTAGCCATTAGTAGCAACAGTAAAGGGAAAAGTATATTAATACAAAACTTATAAATAACATTGAAGTATTGCTATACCACAGTGAATGAGTGTACCTCTTTTCAAATCATTTACATTCTTCAGAGAATACATAGTAGCTAAAGACTTAGTTGATGTAATGGAAGACTTCAGGTGTCTCTAGAAGGTGTTTCCAACTGGGTACAAAGACATTACTATGAAAGCATATAAGTGTGCTTTTTTTTTTTTTTCTCTAGCTCTTACATTTCTCATCTTGAACAGGAATACTTGTAATAAAATCCAAATAAATCACCCTGAAAAACAAAAATAAGCCATCCACCACAACAAAAGGTGAATTAGAGAAATGCACAGGCAGTACCTGGCAGGGAGACAGTCATTTTCTCCTCCCAGGTCTTCAAGGGAATTTATGAGAACTGTACACACAAATGAGGGCATAGTCTGAGAGCAATATGCATGTAGTTGATAGGCTGTGAACATCCAGGCAGAAGTTTGTGTTTTTCACAAACTGGAGGAGAGATGCCCTTCTGGATCTTTCTGGATCTTTCTGGATCTTCCTAGATTCCTTTCCAGCAGAGCAAGCCCTGACCAATGCTGGAGCCTGCAGTCCTAGAGCACTGAGCAGCATGAGTATTCTTACTGCCTGGAACACGTGCCCCAGTTTCCCCCATGCTTTCTCCACACTTACCCTTCAGACTCAATCTTCTGAGAAAGCCTCTCCATTTCCCTACCTAGGCCTCTTACCTAACCGTCTTCCTGTTTTCTTTGTATGCTTATTGTAAACTGTTGTGCTTTCCTCTGTTGCACATCTCTCAACATGAGGACTATGCTCTTTACAGGCTACCATGTTCTTTATACCTTTCACATAGTTCCAGCACCTAAATAATGATGGCATACAGAAGACAGGGATATGCTTGTTGACCCAATAGAACACAGAAAGAATGGGATGTGTTGGAAGTCAACCATCCCACTTTGTCAACACAGACAGCAATCTGAAGCATTTCTATGCTGTTTGAGTCTCTGTACCTTTCACACAATAGCCCCTTCTGGCAATCTAGTGATCCCAGCAGATCCTTTGTAAGATTATTTTATAAATACAATCAAACATACACTTTTGATTACATTTTCAACTAGAAGAGATTATATAGGAACACAGCTATAAAAATATAAGTTTGTGATATAATAATATATATGCTTCCTTATTAATGTAGAAGATAAGACTTACTGATAGATCTAGTAACTAACACGATTTCAAAGTAATGATGAGAGTCAATTATATTTGGGGATATTGACAACAGTTCTAATGTGACCAGAAGATGTATGGGATTTCTATTGGTAACAAAGTCTACATATGATAAAATTCCCATAGCTTGATATCTATCACTGTAAATTGAACCAGAGGCTAATGAAAATGAAGATGCACCATTTCCCCCACTTAAGTACATGTCTCCCTGAATTCTATCTACACAGCTCTTTTGGGGACTATTAGGAGTCTCTCTATAAAGTCCTTAAACTCCATAAATCTGGTAGAATTTAGAATGGATGGTAGAGAAGTCAATGGAACTATTACCTCTAATTATTTGATTGTGGGAAGAATTCTGAGTGCAAAGTTTGTTAGAACTGTATACAGCTCATCTACAGAGATGGATTACTTCTTATTTAAATAAATGTTCTTGCCCTTGTAGAATTTTGAGCTAAAGATCGTTAAATATCATTAAGGAAAGTTCTGACCTGGCAACCTCACACATACTGTTACTGCGCTGTTTGGATGAGTGAGGGAGCAAACATTTATAGATCAGATGCTGTTGTGGGGTTGAACGGCTCAGCTCAGCTAGGTAAGGACACATAAACCATGCAGGGAAGTTAGGGCATCAGGCAACTGTGTTCTACAGTATGCTACACAGCACGCTGCCACCCTCCCGTTTGACAGAAGAAGAATCAATTTATCATGAGTTTTACCATTTCTAGCAAATGTTAAAATATAAAATCCAATAGTCCTGGGACACTTAGCACTCTGACACTATATTTTATCATTATATTTGTCTTTGTGATTTATACTAAATTTCATAGGAAAAGAGACTTTCTCTAGTTTAGAAAGTTGTGAGAGAAGGAAGAGATGTATATTTCATTTTTTCAAGTCACTTCTTTCAGAAAAAGCACACCATCCTGTAACAGAAGCCACCCCCCACTCCCAAGAAACAAAAGCTCAAGATTGACTGTTCCTCTTCAGCTCACTGGGAAGGCATTTGTACAACTCAAAGGGCTACAGAAACCCACCTGTGATCCTCTTCAAGTCGGAAAAGAGGCTGTGAGAGTGCACACATCCATTTCAATAAGGGTTTCAAAGAGATGTTTAAGAATTTACTTCCTCCTATGACCCCAGGACAAACTGCGATCCTCACACCAACTTTCTCTTCTCTCTTCTCAGGTATCGTTAAGAATTTAGAAACATGGCTATAACTTTAAAAAGAATCACACATTTTGAAGTAGAGTTACATTTAATATAATGGTCTTATTTCTTGGGTGTTTTTGGTAATAACTGCACTAGCAAGGGTAATATTTTCTTTAATTCAGTGTGACACATGCAAGAATGAATACATAGAAGGTTTTGTTGTGGTAGCAAACAACTACTATATATACATATACAGACAGACAGACAGACAGACAGACAGACAGACTTGAAAACCCAAGTAAAGTTATCTCATACATTTTTTTCCTGTTTTCCAGCACAGAAACATCTGTTGATTACATTTACTTGAAGATCAGGGCTAGTGGATGCTTTCTTTCTTTTGACCTATGCTTCTGATGATCTTTATAGTATCCAATAGGGACTGTGGAGATCCTGACCAGGCCTAAAGCATGACACACTTTTCTGACATTTTTCTATCTAAGGAAAGTATCACAGCCACAGCAAACTTCAGAATGCAGAGGTATACAAGTCTACTGTGTAGGTAGGGGAGGAAAGTTGGCCATATCTGTGAAAGGTCTTGACCAACACAGTCTACTCTCTGGTTATCATTACAGTTGACTCTCCAAATCTGTAGGCTCCACTATTTAACCACTGTCTTAGTCAGGGTTTTATTGCTGTGAGAAAATGCCATGACCATTTAATTGGGGCTGGCTTACATTTTCAGAGATTCAGACCACTAATATCATGGCAAGCAGCATGGCAGAATGCAGCTAGACATGGTGCTGGAGAAGAAGCCAAGAGGTCTAAATTTGGATCAGCAGCAGGCAGCAGGGAAAGAGAGAGCTACTGATCCTGTTTTGATCTTCTGAAACCTCAAAGCCCACCCCTACCCAGTGATAAACCCCACCAACAAGGCCACATGTCTCAATCCTTTCAAACAGTGCTACTTCCTATGAACTTATGGGGCCATTTTTATTCAAACTACCACAGCCAGCAAGGGCTGAAAATGTTTGAGAATTCCATCTGTACTGTGCAATGTGTGCAATGGAGTTTAGTAACTCTCAGTATCACTTTTATATTGTATTAGATACTATAAGAAATCTCGATATGTATATGGAAAGTCCTGGGAAGGTTCTATGCAAATTCTAGACTATTTAATGTAAGGAACTAGAATTCTCACATCTGTGATAGTTACCAAACTATCATAGGAACCAAATGATGACTATATTTTATTTACATCCGATATCTATAGAGGTAGCCCCCAGATCCAACTTGTTTGTAACATTAAGTTCAGAGGTAAGGATTTCTGAAACATCCAAGTAACCTATATAGCATATCAAGATATGGTTCTTCTTAAGCCAGAGGCCTACACATTCAAAGGTATGTTATATTCATCTATACATTATACATAAAGTAAAAGAGAGATGAAAGAACCCAGAACATATTAACATTTAGAAAGGGGAGGTTTGCAAATACATAATTCTGTAATCCCTCTGGACAGAGCTGGCCTCCTTCCCTGAGGGATAGAGTAGGTACTCATCAGATGGATTCCACCCTTGGCGCTTTTTCTGTTACTTCCTGTCAAGTGGAAAGTGAACACTACTGGGAGGACTGTGCCTCCCCTGAGCACTGAAGTCAGCCTGCTCAGCACGCTGCCTCTCCTCTTCTGCTGCTGGCTCAAAGGTGCTATAAGACCATAGTCAATCTGTTCAGTCCGGGGTGATGGTTCCCCTGGCAGCAAAGCTCTCCTTAAAACATGCTCAACTCCCTGGGAATTTGAGTCCAGATACACATGCTAAGAGCTCTCTAATAATTTTTATCTCTATATGTTCCTAGACAGTCTCCATGGACCCCCACTCTTTCTCTACGTGGTATGAGTTCTTTGTATTTGTTGGATTTTGGAAGAAAAGCTGTTCTTACATTCCTCCTCCTGAATGCTTTTGTCTGTTTGCAAGGAGTTATTGGGCCTGTTCTCTGGTGATTCACTGCTTTGCATGTGGTTGCCTGGTTGGTCTAGCACTGTGTTTTAGTGGACACCTCTGCCTTCGACTGAATTGTCTCGTTTTCTATGTCCCCTTCCTTTACACATCCTCTCTGCCCCATGCCTTTCCTCTCCTTCCCTTCTTTATCCTCTCTTTCTCTGTATCCCCTTCCCCTCCCTTCCTTTCTTTCCTCCCCTCTCCTGTCCCCTGCCTCACCTCTTTAAATTCAGTGTTTGTCTTCTAGTAATATTTTTCTTTATAACCGTTCTTTTGCCTGCACTGATTTCCTTCCTTAATTAAGCAGATCTCTTCTCTCCTCCCATCCCCTCCCTCCCTCTTTTCCCCTCTCCCTTCCTCTATTCTTCCCTCCTCTCTTCTACACCACTGCTCTCCTCTCCTTCCCTCCTGCTCTCTCCCCTCCCCTCTCCTTCCCTCCTTTCTTTTCCCTTCCTTCCCTCTCATTCTTCTTTCTTCTTCGCCTTCCTCCTTCTCCCCTTTGCCCTCCCTCTCCTCCTCCTCCTTCTCTTCTCTTCCTCCCTCTCTCCCGCATCTTCTTTCCAATTGTTATTTTGAACTGAGATTCACTATTCTAAATAAAGTTATTATTTAAGATGGCAGATATGATATAGATTCTCCCTAGGAAGCTGTAAGTAAAGAAGAAAGCTGGCTGTAAGATTCCAAGGAGTAATCTTCTTGACTCCCTAATCTTCCTATAATTCTTCTAGCTCAGACTAGAAAAGTCATGGGCACAATGAGGCATCTTCACCCACACATCCTTGAAGCACCATTACAATAACCAGAAAACAAAGGCAAAACTAAACACAACCTAAATTTTCATCAACTGACTGTTGGAAAAGGACATGTGACATACACAGTGGTCTCAGCCCCAACAGCATGTGGGGTTCTTTCTTTTGTGACAACGTGGACCTAGAGATCATTATATTAAATAAAATAAACTATGTACAAAGGGACAAGAGACTTATGAACATAGTCATTTGTGAAATCTCAAAAGGTTGATTTCATAAAAATTGAATGACGGTTTCCAGAGGTTTGGTTAGGAGGAAGGAAGGTTGGTAAAAGATTGATTAATGGGTTCATGGTTGTAATTTGTTAGGAGAAATAACATCTGGTATTTTGTGGCATCAGAACTTTAAAATTATTCTAAAAGAATGACTTTAAAAGGTTAATATAGTACATTAAAAAAATAGAAGATAGAACTTTGAATGTTTTTGCTACAAAGAAGCAATGCTTGAGGAGATAGATATATTTTCCCTGATTTGAGCATTATATAATAATGGTATTAAGAATGGTATTAGTAATGGTTACTAATAGAGTGAGTTCTTAATAAAAGGTTTGGTTGGCTGGATTTCTTCTCTGCCCTGCACATGCTCACTTGCCACTCAATCTTGCTATGATAAACACAGAAAGGACACTCAGCAAGAGCTATTGCTATACTCTTAGATCTTCCTCTTCTCCATGATGATGACTACATACACTTACATTGTGCCGGGGCTGTGATTCTAACTTCAGAACATGTACAAAGTCTCAGATATATATAGATATATAACAAAAAGACCCAGTCACTCTATCTATCTATCTATCTATCTATCTATCTATCTATCTATCTATCTATCCATAGTGTGTGTGTGTGTGTGTGTGTGTGTGTGTGTGTGTGTGTGTATAGTCAAATAACAGCACCCCTTGTGAGCCATGAGTTTTAGGATATCACTAATAATGATGATTCCTATGTTTTCTGCTTAAATACAGGGTTTGGGCACCAAGAGTTATTTAGCTATGATGGAGTAATCAGTTTCTGTTTTAAATTATTACAGTCTTCAAAGTAGTCTTAAGCCATAAAATGAGTGACCAACACTGAAATTAGATACCAATAGACTGTCTTTCAACTTGAAATTGCATCAGATAGTTGAGAGTGGAGACTTTGGTAATATGATTTAGTTTATGCTCTATGGGAGAGGAGTGGCTGATCATTGTCCACTAGCAACTTCAAATGTTACCATGGAAAACCAAATTACAGCAGAAGTGTATAAATCCAGATGAGTGGGTGTGGGAAAGGAAAATAAGCAATTGAGTTTGGTAAATTATTTGAATTTTAAATTCCTTCGAATTGATTTTAAAGCATATGTAGTATCACAATTCCTCTAAAGCAATTTCTGAATGGAAACCATTAGAAGGGACCTTGCTTTCTTGCTTCTTTTAAAACAAATTTTCATTTCAGCCTGTATAATTTCAGTTTAGTCACATCTATTTGCAAACAATTAACCAGTTTAAATTTATGGAGTTTTTTCTGCACACTATTCTTTAAGAGTATTAGTTAGCTCATATATTTAGCTTAAAAAGTTGTATCAAATTGTTTATAAAATAGTATTTACTTGATGTAAAACCCAATTGAATATCACTGTTGAATGTGTCTATAGAAATTGGGAAGGGCCCTTAATAATAGAACTTCTAGGCAGTATCTCAAACATATAAAATAGTCACTGAGCTGCCTGTCTTCCTGCTCCTGGATATTCATGGAGCATTATTTTGTGAGATTCCAGTGTTGTCTTTATGGAAACAATGTAGGTCATTGATTTCTATGGCCAGAAAAACCAGTACCCTTTATGTCTCTTATACCAATACATGCATGAAATAAAGACTTAGCTAGGTTTCTCTGGTAGAAGTTTTTCTGTTTTATTCAGTGCCTGTTCATCTATGATGGAGTGATTGACCTACCAACTCCATTTTTCATTTTCTGAATGTCGATCTTTGAAAATACAAGTTCCAAATGACAAGTGTTGACTCAGTAGCCTCACTTCCTGCTCCTTGACTGTAGCAAGGATTCAGCAAGAGAGAGTGAATACAGTCTTTTATAAAACACTCTCCAAGCACTTTTGCAAAGACATCCTTAAGCACTATCCTATTTGCTTTGGATGAGAGAAGGATCAGACATGATGCTTGTTCTTACATACCTTAGAACCCAGCAAAGAAAATATACACGGAAACCCTGGGGACCATATACATAAGACCTGGTCATTTGGCTTTTAGATTAGTAGATGGCTCCTGCTGAAGTTTAATAGTCTCAATTTTAGATTAAGTTGTAGACTTCACAAGGTTTTATCTTTTGTTGTTGTTGTTTGGTGTTATTGGCTTTTATTTTTTATTTTTTTTTCTATTTTTTCTACTTTATTTACATTTCAGATGTTTTCCCCTTTCCAGATCTCCCCTTTGGAATCTCCCTATTCCCTCCCCCCTCCCCTGCCTCTATTGGGGTATTCCCCCACCCACCCACCCACCAACTCTTGTCTTCCCTCCTTGGCATTCTCCTATACTGGGGGATCTAATACCCTCAAGCCCAAGGGCCTCTCCTCCCCCTTATGTCTAATAAGACCCTCCTCTGCCGCATATGTGGCCAGCACCATGGGTCGCTCCACCTATATTCTTTGGTTGGTGGATCAGTCTCCAGGAGTATCAGGGGGTCAGGCCAGTTGCCACTGTTGCTGCCTTTCTGGGGATGCAAACTCCCTCAGCTCCTCAGTCCCTTCTCCAAATCTTCCATCTGGGACCTCCCACTCTGCCCTACTGTAGCTGTGAAGTGACTCTTGGGTATTTCGAACTCTTGGGATAATAGCCACTTATTAGTGAGTACATACCATGTTCATTCTTTTGTGACTGTGTTACCTCACTCAGGATGATAATTTCAAGATCCGTCCATTTGTCTGCGAATTTCATGAAGTCGTTGTTTTTAATAGCTGAGTAGTATTCCACTGTGTAATGTACCACATTTTCTGTATCCATTCCTCTGTTGAGGGACATCTGGGTTGATTCCAGTTTCTGGCTATTACAAATATGGCTGCTACGAACATAGTGGAACATGTGTCTTTATTACATGTTGGAGCATCTTCTGGGTATATGCCCAGGAGTGGAATAGTTGGGTCCTCAGGTAGTCTTATGTTCATTTTTCTGAGGGAACGCCAAACTGATTTCCAGAGAGGTTGTATCAACTTGCATTCCCACCAGCAATGGAGAAGTGTTCCTCTTTTGCCACATCCTTGCAAACATCTGCTATCACCTGAGTTTTTGATCTTAGCCATTCTGACTGGTATGAGGTGGAATCTCAGGGTTGTTTTGATTTGCATTTCCCTGATGACTAAGGATGTTGAAAATCTTTAGGTGCTTCTCAGCCATTTGAGTTTCCTCAGTTGAGAATTCTCTGTTTAGCTCTCTTCCCCATTTTTCGATAGGGTTGTTTGGATCTCTGGAGTCTAGCTTCTTGAGTTCTTTGTATACATTGGATATTAGCCCTCTATCAGATGTAGGATTGGTAAAGATCTTTTCCCAATTTGTAGGTTGCCGTTTTGTCCTATTTACAGTGTCCTTTGCCTTACAGAAGCTTTGTAATTTTATGAGGTCCCATCTGTCGATTCTTGATCTTAGAGCACAAGCCATTGGTGTTCTGTTCAAGAACTTTTCCCCTGTGCCCATGTGTTTGAGACTTTTCTCCACTTTCTCTTCTATTAGATTCACTGTATCTGGTTTTGTATAGAGGTCCTTGATCCACTTGGACTTGAGCTTTGTACAGGGAGATAAGAATGGATCAATTCGCAATCTTCTACATGTAGACCCCCAGTTGATCCAGCACCTTCTGTTTCGATTTTGTGGAATAGATAGAAGAGTATTGGTATTAGGTCTTCTTTGAAGGTTTGATAGAATTCTGCACTGAACCCATCTGGTCCTGGGCTTTTTTTGGTTGGGAGACTTTTAATGACTGCTTCTATTTCTTTAGGGGTTATGGGACCATTTAGATGGTTTATCTGATCCTGATTTAACTTTGGTAATTGGTATCTGTCTAGAAACTTGTCCATTTCCTCCAGATTTTCCCATTTTGTTGCTTATAGGCTTTTGTAGTAGGATCTGATAATATTTTTAATTTCCTCAGAGTTTGTTGTTATATCTCCATTTTCATCTCTAATTTTATTAATTTACACACTGTCTCTGTGCCCTCTGGTTAGTCTGGCTAAGGGTTTATCTATCTTGTTGATTTTCTCAAAGAACCAGCTCCTGGTTTTGTTGATTCTTTGTATAGTTCTTTTAGTTTCCACTTGGTTGATTTCAGCCCTTAATTTGATTATTTCCTGCCTTCTACTCCTCTTGGGTGTATTAGCTTCTTTTTGTTTTAGAACTTTCAGGTGTGCTGTTAGGCTGTTAGTCTATGCTCTCTCCAGTTTCTTTTTGGAGGCATTCAGAGCTATGAGTTTTCCTCTTAACACTGCTTTTATTGTGTCCCATAGGATTGGGGAAGTTGTACTTTCATTTTCATTAAATTCTAGGAAGTCTTTAATTTCCTTCTTTATTTCTTCCTTGACCATGTTATCATTGAGCAGAGCATTGTTCAACTTCCATGTGCATGTGGGCTTCGTGTTATTGTTGTTGCCATTGAAGACCAACCTTAATCCATAGTGATCTGATAGGAGGCATGGGATTATTTCAATCTTCTTATATCTGTTGAGGTTTGTTTTGTGACCAATTATATGATCAATTTTGGAGAAGGTATCATGAGGTGCTGAGAAGAAGGTATATTCTTTTGATTTAGGATGAATTGTTCTATAAATATCTGTTAAATCCATTTGGTTCATATCATCTGTTAGTTTCACTGTGTCTCTGTTTAGCTTATGTTTCCAAGATCTGTCCATTGTTGATAGTGGGGTGTTGAAGTCTCTCACTATTATTGTGTGAGGTGCAATATGTGCTTTGAGCTTTAGTAGAGTATCTTTTATGAATGTGGGAGCTCTTGCATTCAGGGCATAGATGTTCAGAATTGAGAGTTCTTGGTAGATTTTTCCTTTGATGAGTATGAAGTATCCTTCTTTATCTTTTTTGATGACTTTTGGTTGACAGTCAATTTTATCCAGTATTACAATGGCTACTCCAGCCTGTTTCTTGGGGCCATTTGCCTGGAAAATTGTTTTCCAGCCCTTTACTCTGAGGTCGTGTTTGTCTTTAACATGGAAGTGCTTTTCCTGGATGCAGCAAAATGCTGGGTCCTGTTTATGGATCCAGTCTGTCAGTCTATGTCTTTTTATTGGGGAGTTGAGACCATTGATGTTAAGAGATATTAAAAAATAGTGATTGTTGTTTCCTGTTATTTTTGATGTTGTTTATGTGGCTATCTTCTTTTGAGTTTGTTGAAAGATTACTTTCTTGATTTTTCTTGAGTGCAGTTTCCCTCCTTGAGTTGGTGTTTTCCATGTATTATTCTTTGTAGGGCTGGGTTTGTGGAAACATACTGTGCAAATTTGGATTTGTCATAGAATAGTTTGGTTTCACCATCTATGATTATTGAGAGTTTTGCTGGGTATAGCAGCCTGGGCTGGCATTTGTGTTCTCTTAGAGTCTGTATGAGATCTGCCCAGGATCTTCTAGCTTTCATAGTCTCTGGTGAGAATTCCGGTGTAATTCTGATAGGTCTGTCTTTATATGTTACTTGCCCTTTTTCCCTTACTGCTTTTAATATTCTTTCCTTATTTTGTGTATTTTGTGTTTTGACTATAATGTGATGGGAGGAATTTCTTTTCTGGTCCGGTCTATCTGGCATTCTGTAGGCTTCTTGTATATTTATGTTCATCTCTTTCTTCAGGTTAGGGAAATTTTCTTCTATAATTTTGTTGAAGATGTTTACTGGTCCTTTAAGTTGGGAGTCTTCACTCTCTTCTATACCTATTATCGTCAGGTTCTGTCTTCTCATTGAATCCTGGATATCTTGGATGTTTTAGGTTAGGAGCTTTTTGGATTTTGTGTTTTCTTTGACTGTTGTGTCCATGTTTTCTATGGTATCTTCCGCACCTGAGATTCTCTCTTCCATCTCTTGTATTCTGTTGGTGAGGCTTGCATCTATGACTCCTGATTTCTTTCCTATGTTTCCTCCAGGGGTGTCTCCCTTTGTGATTTCTTTATTGTTTCTATTTCTGTTTTTAATTCCTGAATGGTTTTGTTCATTTGTTTGATTGTGTTGTCCTGTAATTCTGCCCATTTGATTGTGTTTTCCTGTAATTCTTTAAAGGATTTCTGTGTGTCCTCTTTAAGGGTTTCCAGTTGTTTACCTGTATTCTCTTGTATTTCTTTAAGGGAGTTATATATTTCCTTCTTAAAGTCTTCTATTATCCTCTTGATAAGTGATTTTAAGTCTGAGTCTTCCTTTTCTGGTGTGTTGGGGTATCCAGGGCTGACTGTGGTGGGAGAGCTGGGTTCTGACGAAGCCAAGTAATCTTGGTTTCTGTTCCTTGTGTTCTTGCCCTTGCCTTTCTCAATCTGGTTATCTCTGGTGTTAGCTGGTCTTTCTCTCTCTGACTGTGGCTTGTCTTTCCTACAGGCCCAGGTGTCAGTGTTCCTTGGAGACCAGTTCTCTTTCCTGGCTGTTCCTCAGTCCCATTGTCTGGAGTCCTCCTGTTGCTGGCTTTTCCACACAAGTGAGTGGGTGGGTCGCTTTCTCCCTGCACTGGTTGGCAATGGAGGCCTGGTGTCCCAGGCAGAGGTCTCCCGCTACAGGTGGAAACCCGCAAGCTCTTACCTCCTGGCTGTTTCTCCACAAGGTTTTATCTTACCAATAAATTTTCTGGTTTATTTTATTAGATACTTGAACTCTTTCATACCCTTCCAGAGAGCAAAATAAATAACCTTTACTTTAAAATTGTGTAATATAATCTTTCCTTCTTGTAATTTCTTCCTTGGTGTAGACAATAGTTTCTTTGGAATTTTAACTAATAAAAGAATAGTGGGAATCTTGATTTCCACTGGTTTTATTTAGTAGTCGAGAGACATAAATTAGTGAATGTGTAGTTCAACTGACAAAGAATTTACTCTCGCACTCAAAGGTTTCACTTGGTAGAGTGATCTTGCAAAAATTACTATAGATGCTGCCTTTTGACTGAAGAGATGCAAGGATTTGTGCATATAGAAGATCAAAGGCAAAATGTTTTTAGGCAAGTAAGCTTTTTTACCGCATGACTTTATATTTCCAGACATAAGCATGGCTAACAGAGGAAATGCACTTTAAAACCAGATTTAGAATTCAGCATCAAGAAGAGAACGTCAGAATGATGCATGTAAACCTGGAACTTGCAGGTCTGGCGACAAGGGATTTGTCCCTATGAGACTCTTTGACAACGGTGAAGTGCCCATGCTTGACATAGCTGTATCGTGAGGCATTTAGAGAAAGCAACAAGAACACCTAGAATCTTTCAGTTCTTCCTGAAGGCATCTCCCACACTGACCAACTATATCACATAGTCAAGAGTCACACAATGTATATGTTGAGTTATTTCTCTTTTATACAAAATTTATTAATTTTTATACTCCAATCATCTTTTTACTACCTTCTCTAGCCAAAATAAGTATACAGCAAAGCAAGGCCCCTCCCTGTTTAAGTACAGCAGTCATGGGTCTCTTGTTAGCTAGAGTTTTATCCTTTGGCAGTGCATGATGGCTGCCTAATCTGTTTAGGCACCTAAGTGCTCACAAGTAGGTTACATGTGTTGATGTGAACTACATAGATTACAGTGTTCAATATCAGGTCACTCTTTTACTAAAACTTTATGAATTCAAACAAGTCTAGAACCACAGAAGCAGTGTAATCCCTGGAACCAGGCTGATACCGCCTTGTTCTCTTCTCTAGCTATTAGACATCCCCTTCTGGACTTTCTGTGTCCTATCCTGAGGACATTGTTGAAAGAAAAGTCCAAGCATGTAGAGTCCTGTATTAGGGTGTTACCGTAGTTCTGTATAATATTGTCACTGCAATAGGCATTTTACCTTCATGTATTACATTTGAATCTGAAATCCTTGCTGCTTTCACAGATATGTTATGTTTCTATTAAGCAACTTCCTAAGAAATGCATAAGAAGCAAAACCAACCCCTTTTCCCACTCCTCATTCATAACACAAAACACAGCAGTAGCATATATCTTAGTAAAAACTATTTCCACAAAGGAGTGATGACTATTTGATGATGGGTAAGTGGCTAATGTCCTAGTTAAGTAGGTAATGTCCTATAGTGACAAGGAGTTCAGAAGTGATCTGACATGTGAGTGTAGTAAGCCAGACATACAAACAACAGTTTCTACCTCCAGACCTTGGGAGATGTAAATTTAGCTGCATACAAATGCTTCATAGACGGAGAAGTGAAGAGAACTAGCTTATATAGGAAACGGGAAGAGACCAAGGGTGCTAGGGAGGGAAGGGAAGCAGGAGGAGGGGACAGGAGTCAGATATCCATGAAAGTAGAGGCTCAGAAAAGGTTGTCTCTCTGCCTTATGCTGTTTGGGGTTCTGACACTCTATGAGCCTCTTACTTAATGTCTGCCTTTGTATCTGAAGAGATTCCCTTAAAAGCTCAGAAAAAGAACCCTTTTTTGTTTTTACTTAACTCAAGTTTCTTTTAGTTCTTTGCAATTTAAGGGTCTAAGCAATTACGATGTTTCTTAGAATGGGACTATGCTAATTTCCTTCCAAATACAATTATAGTTCTCAGAAACCGTGGCTCCAGTTCTCTGAAAAAATGTTAAGTTAATGAATAATCTCCTTGATTTTGTGTTTTTCTCCAATAAATTACTTCCCAAACCATTGGAAATTGTAACCATTTGTCTGGTTGTGAATACCAGTGGATGGCCCAGTGAGCAAGCTGGGAACTGTTAACAGGAAAGCTGAGCTGAAAAGCAGCCTGTTGTGTTTCATGTACAACTTGTTTAGTTAGACATGTGGCAATGATAAAGAGCTGTGTACATGTACTCATATACACATATGCTTATACATGCACATAAACATATATATCAATATAATAATCACATTTTTACTACTCACGGGGCACTAGTTTATGTGTTAGAATTAAACGGAACAATAGATGCTCTTAGCACCTAGAAATTATTTGAGACACTGCCTTAGATTTACCTAAAGCTCCCTGTTTCTCTGTTTTTCTTTTTTCATTTTCACCTTCCCCAGGCACTCCACCACCAGATTGGCTCCCATCTGTCTCTTCTGACATCATTTTGTTCACTGAAAGCCTTTTATACTATCAGCAGCCTCACCACCTGCAATAGCACTGACTGGCAGTCGGTATGTGCTGTATGAAATAGAGAGATGACACCAGTGTTCCAGCTCATCTGGGAAGAGGGGTATCCATCATAGTGGCCACAGCAAAGAAGATGACCCTTGGGAGCTATATATGGACTTCTGAAAAGCTTGCAAGCTAGTCAATCCCTATGGAGAACCCTCAGTCACTCTACAGCTTCTTTGTTTGGCTTAGCCATTCTGGTATTTTAACAGTCAGGTCTGTGAGTGGTACAAGGGCATTTTATTAATACAATAAAGATTTTCACGTAGGTTAAAACTTGAGCTTCCTTGTTACATGGTTTTAATAAAATTATTTGTTGAAGTGTACATGAACAGTATTCTGATTTAAAAAAAAAAAAGCATTCTTATATTTGTGGAATTCAAGACTAGTCCAATGATTGTCTTGCCATCCCTCTGTTCTAATGAAGAGACAAATGCTAATTGTTATGCTCTTCTTAAAAGTCCTTTCTTCATGTAGATCACGGGAAGTTGATTATTAATGAAGCTTAGTTTTCCATAAATAAGGAAATCTGGCAATTAAAACTTTATTTGCTGAAATTTCAAGAGAGCCAGCTTCCCCTTGGGAAGGCCACTTATTTATTTATTCATGCTAATTTGGCTCTTAGAATCCTTCTGTTGGCTCCACTTCACAGTTTTGTGGTTTAGAAAATCACCCTGCTCTAAACAAAGTCCCTCTCTTTTGTTTGGTATTTTTATGTGACAAAGTCTTTGTCTTTAAGACCTTCTTCCAGCAAGTATTTGCCTCAATGTATTTATAAAATGTGCTAAAAAAAAAAAAAAAAAAATGTAGTAGGTGAGACGAAGAGGAAACATTTTTGTGTAGTCTTTCTACTCAGTGTTAATGTATGGACACAAACTGTCAGTACATTTTGATTTTTAGACCATTTTTCCCTCTCTTTCTGTCTCCTCACTCACCCCCAATATGGTTCCCTCATGACTAGAGGTTTTCAGCAGTGCTGGGTTGATGAACTATGGGATGGATTTTATGGGGACCATTCAGGAGCCATTTACTAATCTTCCATGATCTTATTTCTGGTTTGTTGATTCAGTTGATCTGGGGTGAGACTCAGATGTGTGTTTTAAAATTTGTTTATTTATTGGTGTATATGATCCCTTTTATCCTAATAAGTAGATAAGAGCATGGAGTCTGCACTGTAAGGTCTTGCTCAATATCTCTCCAGATAGCTGTGGCTTAAGTTTCTTTTGCGTTCTTCAGACATGGATGTGCAGGAAGGCAGTCAGGAGCCACTAAATGTGGGTTTTATGAAGAGCCTTAGGTGGGT
>JADRCH010000169.1:4755136-4809178 GCA_019843965.1 Rhynchomys soricoides | reverse complement strand
GAAGCCACTATAGCTATTTAAAAGTTAAGGAATTTGGCACAGGTGTGTCATTACAGAAGCAATGGAAGGGATGGGGAGTTCATCGGGACATGGTGGTGACACCCAGTGATTCAGGACAGGAGGAAGCTGTTCAGTTCCTGAGCTGGAGGAAGGGAAAGCCAGGATCCTCAGTTTTCAGTAGCTAGGGGGATGTAGCTTAGGGATGGGCAGAAAGGCTGTGGAGGGGGTGAGGTCCCTGATGCTGCAGAAACCCTCGATGGATAGGATGCAGAGAAAGCCTGGCTTTTCCTGTCTAGCTGCTATTCAGTCTTGGTCAAAGGAAGCAGTGAGGTTAGCCACATCATAATACAGAGCAGGGGGAGAACAAAAACATGAAAATAAACCAGAAACAAATCTGAGGGCAAGAAGACACTGTGGATTTTCTGTGGATTGCTGCAAGACCTGTGTTCTCAAGTATGGCTTCCACATTAATCATTTGTGTTTGTCTTTTCATTAAATGGTTATGAGTACCTTTGAGTACTGAAGCCAGATTCTGAGATTAACACACACACACACACACACACACGCACACACACACACACACACACAATGTGTGTGTGTGTGTGTGTGCGTGTATGTAATTTTTCTTATCATTACATAGCATGTTTTGTTCTGGATGTTCCTTCTTTCAGAATCCTTTCTGGTATCTTCTTATGTAAGTTTAACTCTCCTAGTAAGCAGAGGTCTCTGTGATAACTTCCTTCCCTCAGACACATTTGTTGTTGGCATAGTAAAAGAGAGAACCCATGTTAGAGGGCCCCCCCCTCATTGTGAAGAGCACTCACTGCTCTTGCAGAGGACTAGTACTTGACTCTCATATCCCTGTCACATGACTTACAACTACCTACCTGTCACTTGAACACCAAGGGATCCAATGCCCTCTTCTGGCTTCTTTGGGTATGCATGCATGTGCATGTACTTGCATTGGTGCGTGCAAGCATGTGTGCATGCACAAGTCTTAAAAATCAACAAAATACTGTGATGGCTTGTAAATGTTCGGCCCAGGAAGTGGCACTATTAGACGGTGTGGCCCTGTTGGAGTATGTGTATCACTGTGGGTGTGGGCTTTAATACCCTCATCCTAGCTGCCTGGAAGCCAGTATTCTGCTAACAGCTTTCAGATGAGGATGTAGAACTCTCAGCTCCTCCTGCACCATGCCTGCCTGGATGCTGCCATGTTCCGGCCTTGATGATAATGGACTGAACCTCTGAGCCTATAACCCAGATCCAATTAAATGTTGTTCTTGTAAGAGTTGCCTTGGTCATGGTGTCTGTTCACAGCAGTAAAACCCTAACTAAGACAGAAGTTTTTTAGTTTTTCAGGCATCTTTCCTGTTTCCCTACACTGATTGAACCTCCCAGGCAGGTTCATCTTCTTGGCATACCTTGTTCATGTGACAGTGACTATTCAGTATTCATGTTGTTGGAATGATAGTCACATGGGTATATATGTTTGTCTAATACATTGACATATCCTGTACATTTTATTGTATGTAAATTAAATCTTTATGAAAAGGCAAGTAAAAAAACAAACTCTTCCCTGGATATTTTTGTGTGATACCCAGATTGGGGGCAGGGAGTATTCTATAGAGATTTCCATTTTAAATAGTATTACAAGCGATGAAGCTGTTAGGGATTTCAAATTAATAAATATTTATTATATGTCTTCATGAACTAGTCTCTTCATGATGCAAACCAGAAGAAGAGACTTGTTCAAGTCACATTACTAACCAATTAACTATGGGATGGGAACCATAATTCTTGCTTTTGTGTTTAAATTATTCTGCATAGAACAGTACAGCATACTCAGTACATTAGTGGGTTTTGTGGACACTAGAGCTTGCTGCCTCTCAACCCTCCTTTCATCTGTAAGGAGCCATTTACCCGATCAGGCAGATTCCATCAGGTGCTTAGATGGCCTTGCTGACCACACAGGGAAGTAAATGTGAGCTCAGCTGGAACTGTCTTCACATCTAGCCCTGTCCTGGTCCTATGGCTTTACCCCAGCATTTCCCCCCAGACTTCCTAGTCTTCCCTTCCAAGGAGGAGTCTTTCAAGCTTAACCTCTGAGGAACCAGGTTTTCCATTAACATCTTTTCTGAGGCATTTTCAAAGGATGCTTCCCAAGGGTCTGAATCCTCTTTGGGGACAGGACTCACCCTCTTCTGACAGAAAGGTGGGTCTGAATATTTGCGGAGTAACTCTAGGCATTTGACAGCAAAGAAGGAAGCCTCTTCCTTTCCATCAGCAACAGCTTGCAGTGTTGTGCAAGCTCTCTGACGTAGCTTTTTGAACTACAGAATGAAATCTGCAACCACAAAAGAAAGAAGCTGATTTCTCATGGCCCTTGTGTAATTTCAGAAGGTTTTTGGGAAGTCTCTAAATTGAATTTAACTGTTGAGCACAGACTGAACTTAAAACCCTCATCTGTTTTAAGTCAGTCTCCCTCTCATACACTGTATACGTGCTCGCTCAGGGACTGAGTCCTAAGTGCTTTGGCTGTGGCCATATGCTCTGGGTGAAAGGCCAAAGAACCCGAGGGGCTGAGATTACTGCCTGCATCACCACATTCCTTCTGTTCGAATTCACTCAGATAAAAACCACTGAGTAGGGGTGAGATGCCCTGCACACAGCAGGGTTGCAGAGGTGGGTGGAAAGAACATTGGCCCACAAGGATCACCACACTAGTATTCAGTAAGGAAAACAGGAAGGTGGGAAGAACAAGAGACATTTCTCAACCCCTTGGCCCCTAATTTCCTAATTCAGACAGTGTCATCTGCATTCACCAAGAAGCCAGACCCATGGTAATTAAGTTTATTCCTTTAAGTCCTGGCACTGGCCAGGCTAATTAGCTTCTTGGTACTCAGTGAGCCTTTCTGAATACGGGGTGGGGGGTTGGAGGGGAGGAGGAAAGGTTTGTTTGTTAATCTGGGTAACTGTTGTAACAAGCTACCCATAGTTAGGAGATGTTTGAGAAAAGTTATGCTCTTGATGATGTCACAGCCCGACGACATGAAGAAGTGGTGGGTGGTACTGTGTGTTCTCCCCACACTGTTACTGAGGTAGTCTTCTGGAGTGTGACTCTGCCAGGGTCTCTGGTGTGTCCCTCCCTGCATTGGGCTGATAAATGGAGAAAAAGAGAGTTTATGGAGGACTACAAGGAGACCTAGGGGCTAGGTTGAGAAGTATCTCTGCATCACTTCTTCACATATCCCATTGGCCAGAACTCAGCATTACAGCTTCAGTTGACTTTGCAGAATGTTATAAAATATGAGTCCAGTATTATGCCTTGGACCACAAAGGAAAAGAGAGGCCAGGAACCAGAGCACAGTATAGTGGGTAGCAGGAAGTGGCAGTAATGCAAATCCCATTTTAATCAAGGCACCTAAATATCTCCTGACAAGTGGGAGAGAGTGTGTTCTATGCTAAACTTCCCAAGCGGTGTTGCTATGGTTTGTGTTATGGTAGACAGTGGACTGTTGTGTGAAATACTAAATGGTAATCCACGCTACCGCTGGCTCAGCATCGTGGATGGACCGGCCTGTTCTCAGCCCGGCAGACTCTCTGACTCAGAGCTCTGAAATTTCTCCACCCGGCTTGCTAAGTTCCCATGGCAGACCACTGCCACACATGCCCCACAATTCCAAATTAGCTGGCTGGGGTGCTCTGACACTGTATCTTTCTCTGGAACCCAGCTGAGTCGCAGAGTGAAGGAAAACACCACACAATATTAGTTTAGAATCAACAGGTAACACAATCACTGGATACAACAACTAGCATCCTAATTTGTAAGCCATTCTAAGTTATAAATCCTCCGGTAGCAGATCCTGATGGATCCACCACCTGAACAGGGTCCTATAATACCTACATTATGTCCTCTATGATCTCCCCGGTCCAAAAGAAAGTCTTCTTTCTTCTGCCTCCCTCTACCTCTCCCCAACCCGGAAGTCCCACCTACTTCTTGCCCAGTGAGTGATTAGTCCCTTGAAATCTTTATTCATTAGGGGAAGGTTCTGCCACAGTGGACCATCACTCTTAAGCCATTTTCATGACCAATGATGAGTTTTCTAACCTACATTGTGGCTACCTGGCGCCAGATGTGTGAATGTTTCCATAACTTGGATTTTCTGTGCACTATTAAAATCATATACAAGTCTTCGGTTGGTCAGGGTTGAGGATTCCAGATTCCATTACATGACTTCTACGTTAATTTTTCCTTTACTTCTTAATATTACACCATTAATCAGTCAGTGCATGTTTTTTTTTTCTAGTTAAAATTTAGGATAGTGAAGATTAGTCATAAAATAATGCCAATGTTATAGTGTGATGTGAAGGGTCCTACCAAAAAGCTTATTATGGGTTGGGTATATTTGGTCTTCGTCTAGTGGTACTAATATCAGAGGTTCTGGGAACTCAAGGAGGTGAATGAGATCTTGTTGGAGGAAGTAGGTTACTGGGGGTAGATGCTTGACTCTCCATCTCCTCCCTACCTCCTTCCTGTTAGCTGGGACGCGAACAGCCTCCTCTACTGCATGTTGCTACTACCTAGATAGTGTACCTCACAACCAACCCAGAAAAACAGAGCCAGTGGCATGGAAAAAATCCTGAAGTCTTGAACAGAAAACTCCTCCTCCTATGCTGTTCTCTCCAGTATTTTGTTCACAGTGGTAAGAAAAGTGATAAAATCTCCCTTGTTTGTAACAGTTCTAAAAGCAGTCAGAATCAGTGTCAGAAATGAGGCTCTCAGGTGGTGGGGGAATATGGAGAGAGGGGAACTACTCCCAGATCTGAATTCTGGGCAGGGAACTCAGCTGAGGTTAGAAGCTTCCCAGCAGTCCAGGAGGAGCTTCAGAGTGCCAGTGTTCTTGGAAAAGTTGGAAGAGAAAAGGATTCAGAATTGGAATTTATGGGTGTTCTTTTTAGCTATCCTGGGATAGGCACTTCCAGCTGGCCTCATCCCTCTTGGTCTTGATGTGATATCTGGGTTAAGAACCAATGACATTCTTAACTCAACCTCCAACTGGGTTCTCTTAGTTGATCCTGGTCTAAAATGTATCGGCACAGTTTCAGGCTATCCCTGTGAAATTACTTTGCAATTTTCTTGGGGTTTCTTTATCAAAGACCTGACAAGAAGCTAGAGGATTAAACAGTCGTTACCTTGGTGATAACTGGAAATCCAGCCTGGCATCCCTTCCTGCTAGAGCTGTCATTCCCAGGAAAGTCACTATTTCATTTCCTAAAGAGATAAAGAATTCTGTTCCAGGGCATTTTCAGTTTTCCAGTGCTCTGCATTGCATGCGAGGAATTCCGACCTGCACGTCCCACTGTGGTTAACTGTAAAACCATGTAGAAGAAATCTTTACCAAACACCTCATCTGATGCCACGGATGTGATGGTGTCAGCTGCATGAAGTGTTGAGATGGGGGTTGTTTTTGTTTTTCATATGGAAGAAAGGGTGAGAACAGAAGTGGGATTGAAAGCAGACAAGAGGGTGATTATCTATTACTATTGAAAGATAAAGATTCCAGTTGCACAGATGAAATGGCAAAACCCAGACACTTTGAGAGTAAACAGCTCAGTGTCCTTTATTCATTTGGAATAACTCATGAAAAACAGAGTGCTGTCCAGATTTCATAGTTCCAGCTGCTTGGGGGCTGAGGATCTCTTGAGCCCAGAAGTGTGGAGACTGATTAAGGAACTTAGTGTCTCAGAGAGAGAGAGAGAGAGAGAGAGAGAGAGAGAGAGAGAGAGAGATATCACTCTATAATAACAGGTCTCAATTCTTATAAAATGGGTTCTCATAAGATGGCCGACGAAATCCCCCCAAACCAGACATCATCCTTGGCAGTGGAAAAATCCCATGACTTCTTTAGTCTACTTCCTGCATGAAAATCCACAGAGATTCTTTGTTTCTTTTTCTTTGGGGATTTACTGTAGTGACAAAACTCTGCTTTCAGGATTCCCCCTCCCCCACACACACACAAATGCATTTTAAGTAATCTTCACTTGTGATGCTTTGTGGGCAAGACCTTCCTTCCATTTGGGACCCTGGATTCAGGCTTTAGACTCCAGAAGTTGAAAGAAATAGTACTTCGACATTTTGGGATCAGCAAAAGTAAAATGGAGCCATCAGTGCCTGAGAAGCTGATGTAGGAGGATCACAGGTTCAAAGCCAGCCTAGACTATGTGGTTTGACCCTGTTTTAAAAGCATAAAACAGAAACAAAACAAAACAAACAAACAAAAAACCAAAAAAACCAAATAGGGACACAAAACATACACTTCAGTTATTGTGAGTGTTAGCATCAGAAGCTGTTTACAGCCAGCCTCTGAATCCAGCGATTATGTCATCCCTAGATGACAAGGACCCTCCTGCATCTGTTGCCATGGCAACTGCTGCACACCCCCTACACATGCCTTACCTGTGCCCATCACCACCTATGTTACCTACTTCACTACCTGGATAAAAGGCAGGGATCCTAGCCCTTAACTCTCTCCTTTCTCTTCCTCACTTCTCCCCCTCTCTCAATAAAGGACCTCTCTCTTGAGAACTGTGCTGGCTTGGTGTGATCTGTCCAGGAATATACTGCTTTCAGCTAAGAGTGAAGGCTATACAAGGTGGTATATGGAAAGTAATTAATACAAAGCTTGTGGTAGAATGAAAGTCTAACATAGTTTAGGAGAAAAAGAATCAAACAGCCAAAACCCTTTAAAAGGGAACAAATGCCAATCTGGTCTAGAAGATGCTGGGACAGTTTTAGGCCCATGAAAGACTGATGGTTTTCCAGAGCTTATATTCAAGTCTCTACTGCCTTGCTGTCTTTCTTACAATCTACAACACACAGACACACGAACAGATGCTAGGGGAGATGCCAGAATCTACATCTTCGAGGTAATACCGTCACATTTAGGAAGGCACGTCAATGAAGCATCTTTTGTGAAAAGTCATATTTAAACATCTATGACAGGTACCTTTCTCACTCTTAAAGGCTCCTCAATAGTTAGGCTCAGGGTCTAATTATCTGGATGCTTAACTTACCATTTCAATCTGGTTCTGATCTCTCTGGCAATGCATAACAGCTGGAGTTCTCTAAAATAACCCATGACCCACAGGGTTGGAAGACAGGAATAACATCGATGCTAAACCAGGCTTAGTGCGTTTCCTAAAGGTGAGCTTAAGGTCGTGTGTCATCTGCCTTCAATCAGGGACGCTTGTGGGGAAAACAAAAAGCATGCCATGCCACAATGCAGCCCAGCTGTATGAAGAACCTCCAGGGAAAAAGCTGGAAAAGCAATAATGCAAGGCAGGCAGAGTTCAAGGTGACTCTTGGGGTTGCTCTGGATTGGTCAATTTTGAGAGCAAAATAGCCACGAAAGAATAGAAACTCCGCACTGGGTGTTTGGCCTGGACTTTCTCTAAGGGAGACATTTGGGGGTAGGAGGTAGTAGTACTGCATGTAAGTTGGCTCAGGAAGGAGCCCATCCCTGCTTTTATCAGCTCTTTCAGACCCCTTCCTTCTCAGATCTTCGAAGCTCTATGGGTCTCTTCTGACTCCTCCTGAGTTTTCATTTCTGACATTGAGGAAAGATGACCCGAATTCCATCCTATAATTTGATTCACAGTGCATGGAGCCCGATAGGCTCTCTGGGTGTTAATCATCAATACGATTTTCTGATCATTTAGGCTGTGTTGATTCTCATGCAAACAAGTAAGCAAACAAACTCACACGTCTACCATCTTCCAACTCATGGAATGTTTTCCATCTGATTGGCCCTGAATCCGCTATTCTCCATGCTTTAGTTTGGAGAATGTAAGTCCATGCTTACTTTTAGGCCTCTGTGTAATCTGTACCTGGGAAACAAAGTGATTTCTTTCTTTTTCTTTTTCTTTTTTTAACCAGAACTCTCCCTTCCTTCCTTCCTTCCTTCCTTCCTTCCTTCCTTCCTTCCTTCCTTTCTTTCTTTCTTTCTTTCTTTCTTTCCTTTTGATACTTTATTTACATTTCAAATATTTCCCCCTTTCCAGATCTCCCCTTTGGAAACTCCCTATCCCCTTGTCCCTCCCTGCCACTTTGGGGGTATTCCCCCACCCACCCACCCACCCACTCTCGTCTTCCCTCCTTGGCATTCTCCTATACTGGGGCATCTAACACCCTAAGGCCCAAGGGCCTCTCCTCCCCCTGATGGCTATCAAGACCCTCCTCTGCCACATATGTGGCCAGCACCATGGGTCCCTCCATGTGTATCCTTTGGTTGGTGATACAGCCTCCGGGAGCATCGAGAAGTCAGGCAAGAGGACACTGTTGCTCCCTCTATGGGGCTGCCAACTCCCTTAGCTCCTTCAGTCCCTTCTCCAACTCCTCCATCTGGAATCTCATGCTCAGCCCAATGGTTGCTATAAAGTGACTCTTGGGAATTCCGAACTTTGGGGCTAGTAACCACATATCAGTTAGTACATACCATGTTCATTCTTTTGTAACTGCAATACCTCACTCAGGATGATAGTTTCAAGTTCCATCCATTTGCCTAAGAATTTCATGAAGTCTTTGTTGTTAATAGCTGAGTAGTATTCCATTGTGTAAATGTACCACATTTTCTGTATCTTTTCCTCTGTTGAGGGACATCTGGGTTGTTTCCAGTTTCTGGCTATTATAAATATGGCTTCTATGAACATAGTGGATCATGTGCCTTCATTACATGTTGGAGCATCTTCTGGGTATATGCCCAGGCGTGGAATAGCTGGGTCTCAGGTAGTCTTATGTTCATTTTTTTCTGAGGGAACGCCAAACTGATTTCCAGACAGGTTGTATCAGCTTGCATTCCCGCCAGCAAAGGAGGAGTATTCCTCTTTCTCCACATCCTTGCCAACATCTGCTGTCACCTGAGTTTTTGATCTTGGCCATTCTGACTGGTGTGAGGTGGAATCTTAGGGTTGTTTTGATTTGCATTTCCCTGATGACTAAGGATGTTGAACATTTCTTTAGGTGCTTCTCAGCCATTCGAGTTTCCTCAGTTGAGAATTCTCTGTTTAGCTCTCCTCCCGAATTTTTGATAGGGTTATTTGGTTCTCTGGAGTCTAAACTTCTTGAGTTCTTTGTATATATTGGATATTAGCCCTCTATCAGACATAGGATTAGTAAAGATCTTTTCCCAATCTGTTGGTTGCCATTTTGTCCTATTGACAATATCCTTTGTCTTACAGAAGCTTTGTAATTTCATAAGGTCCCATTTGTTAATTCTTGATCTTAGAGCATAAGCCATTGGTGTTCTGTTCAGGAACTTTTCTCCTGTGCCCATGTGTTCGAGACTTCTCCCCACTTTCTCTTCTACTAGATTCAGTGTATCTGGTTTTGTGTGGAGGTCCTTGATCCACATGGACTTGAGCTTTGTACAGGGAGATAGGAATGGATCAATTTGCATTCTTCTACATGTAGACCGCCAGTTGAAACAGCACCATTTGTTGAAAAGGTAGTCAGTCCTTTTTCCACTAGATGGTTTTAGCTCCTTTGTCAAATATCAAGTGACCATAAGTATGTGGGTTCATTTCTGGGTCTTCAATTCTATTCCATTGATCTTCCTGCCTGTCACTGTGCCAATACCATGCAGTTTTTGTCACTACTGCTCTGTAGTACAGCTTGAGGTCAGGGAGGCTAATTCCCCCAGAAGTCCTTTTATTGTTGAGAGTAGTTTTTGCTATCTTGGGTTTTTTGTTATTCCATATGAATTTGAGAATTATCGTTCTAAGTCTATGAAGAATTGAATTGGAATTTTGATGGGGATTGCATTGAATCTGTAGATTGCTTATGGCAGGATTGCCATTTTAACGATATTAATCCTGCCAATCCATGAGCATGGGATATCTTTCCATCTTCTGAGGTCTTCTTTGATTTCTTTCTTCAGAGTCTTGAAGTTCTGGTTATGCAGATCTTTCACTTGTTTGGTTAGAGTCACACCAAGATACTTTATATTGTTTGTGACAATTGTGAAGGGTGTCATTTCCCCAATTTCTTTCTCAGCCTGTTTATCCTTCGAGTATAGGAAGGCAACTGATTTGCTTGAGTTAATTTTGTATCCGGCCACTTTGCTGAAGTTGTTTATCAGCTGTAGCAGATCTCTGGTGGAGTTTTTTGGGTCACTTAAGTATACTATCATATCATCTGCAAATAGTGATATTTAGATTTCTGCCTTTCCAATTTGTATCCCTTTGACCTCCTTTTGTTGTCTAATTGCTCTACTTAGAACTTCGAGTACTATACTGAATAGATAGGGAGAGAGAGGGCAGCCTTGTCTAGTCCCTGATTTTAGTGGGATTTCTTCAAGTTTCTCTCCATTTAGTTTGATGTTGGCCACTGTTTTGCTCTATATTGCTTTTACTATGGTTAGTTATGGTCCTTGAATTCCTGATCTTTCTAAGACTTTTATCATGAAGGAATGTTGAATTTTGTCAAATGCTTTTGCAGCATGTAATGAAATGACCATGTGGGTTATTTTCTTTGAGTTTGTTTATGTAGTGGATTACATTGATGGATTTTCAGACATAGAACCATCCCTGCATCCCTGGGATAAAGCCTACTTGATCATGGTGAATAATTGTTTTGATGTGTTCTTGGATTCGGTTTGCAAGAATTTTATTGAATATTTTTCCATCGATATTCAGAAAAGAAATTGGTCTGCTGTTTTATTTTATTGTTGGGTTTTTGTGAGGTTTTGGAATCAGTGTAACTGTGACCTCATAGAATGAATTGGATAGTGTTCCTTCTGTTTCGATTTTGTGGAATAGATTGAAGAGTATTGGTATTAGGTCTTCTTTGAAGGTTTGATAGAATTCTGCACTGAACCTATCTGATCTTGGGCTTTTTTTTTGGTTGGGAGACTTTTAAAGACTGCTTCTATTTCTTTAGGGGTTATGAGACTGTTTAGATGGTTTATCGGATCCTGGCTTAACTTTGGTATTTGTTATCTGTCTAGAAACTTGTCCATTTCATCCAGATTTTTCAATTTTGTTGATATAGGCTTTTGTAGTAGGATTTGATGATTTTTTAAATTTCCTCAGAATCTGTTGTTATATCTTCCTTTTCATTTCTAATTTTGTTAACTTGGATACTGTCTCTGTGCGCTCTGGTTAGTCTGGCTAAGGGTTTATCTATCTTGTTGATTTTCTCAAAGAACCAGCTCCTGGTTTTGTTGATTCTTTGTATAGTTCTTTTAGTTTCTACTTTGTTGATTTCGGCCCTTAATTTGATTATTTCCTGCCTTCTACTCCATTTGGGTGTATTAGGGTTTTTTTGGTTGTTGTTCTAGAGCTTTCAGTTGTGCTGTTAAGCTGCTAGTATATGCTTTCTACTGTTTCTTTTTGGAGGCCTTTACAGTTATGAGTTTTCCTCTTATAACTGCTTTCATTATGTCCCATAAGTTTGGGTATGTTGTACTTTCATTTTCATTGAATTATAGGAAGTCTTTGATTTCTTTCTTTATTTCTTCTTTGACCAAGTTATGATTGAGTAGAGCGTTGTTCAGCTTCCATGTGTATGTAGGCTTTCTGTTGTTGTTGTTGCTATTGAAGACCAACCTTAATCCATAGTGATCTGATAGGAGGCATGGGATTATTTCAGTCTTCTTATATCTGTTGAGGTTTGTTTTGTGACCAATTATATGATCAATTTTGGAGAAGGTACCATGAGGTGCTGAGAAGAAGGTATATTCTTTTGATTTAGGATGAAATGTTCTATAGATATCTGTTAAATGCATTTGGTTCATAACATCTGTTAGTTTCACTGTGTCGTTGTTTAGTGTGTGTTTCCAAGATCTGTCCACTGATGACAGTGGGGTGTTGAAGTCTCCCACTATTATTGTGTGAGGTCCAATGTGTGCTTTAAGCTTTAGTAAAGTTTCTTTTATGAATGTGGGAGCCCTTGCATTCGGGGCATAGATGTTCAGAATTGAGAGTTCTTCTTGGTAGATTTTTCCTTTGATGAGTATGAAGTGTCCTTCCTTATCTTTTTTGATGACTTTTGGTTGAACTTTGATTTTATCTGATATTAGAATGGCTACTACAGCCTGTTTTTGGGATCATTTGCCTGGAAAATTGTTTTCCAGCCTTTTACTCTGAGGTAGTGTTTGTACTTAACATGGAGATGATTTTCCTGGATGCAGAAAATGCTGGGTCATGTTTATGGATCCAGTCTGTCAGTCTATGTCTTTTTATTGGGGAATTGAGTCCATTGATGTTAAGAGATATTAAGGAATAGTGATTGTTGCTTCCTGTTATTTTCGGTGTTATTTTTATGTTTGTGTGGCTATCTTCTTTTGAGTTCTTTGAAAGAAGATTACTTTCTTGCTTTTTCTTGAGTGTAGTTTCCCTCCTTGAGTTGGCGTTTTCCATTTATTATTCTCTGTAGGTCTGGGTTTCTGGAAACATACTGTGCAAATTTGTATTTGTCATAGAATATTTTGGTTTCACCATCTATGATTATTGAGAGTTTTGCTGGGTATAGCAGCCTGGGCTGGCATTTGTGTTCTCTAAGAGTCTGGATGAGATCTGCCAAGGATCTTCTAGCTTTCATAGTCTCTGGTGAGAAGTCTGGTGTAATTCTGATAGGTCTGCCTTTATATGTTACTTGCCCCTTTTCCCTTACTGCTTTTAATATTCTTTCCTTATTTTGCGTATTTGGTGTTTTCACTATAATGTGATGGAAGGAATTTCTTTTCTGGTCCAATCTATTTGGCGATCTGTAAGCTTCTTGTATATTTATGTTCATCTCTTTCTTTAGATTAGAGAAGTTTTCTTCTATAATTTTGTTGATGATATTTACTGGTCCTTTAAGTTGGGAATCTTCACTCTCTTCTATACCTATTATCTTCAGGTTCTGTCTTCTCATTGTATCCTGGATATCCTGGATGTTTTGGGTTAGGAGCATTTTTGCAGTTTGCATTTTCTTTGATTGTTGTGTCCATGTTTTCTATGGTATCTTCCGCATCTGAAGATTCTCTCTTCTATGGCTTGTATTCTGTTGGTGATGGTTGCATCTATGACTCCTTGTCTCTTTCCTAGGTTTTCTAACTCCAGGGTTGTCTCCCTTTGTGATTTCTTGTTTCTATTTTATTTTTAGTTCGTGGATGGTTTTGTTCATTTCCTTTGTCTGTTTGATTATGTTTTCCTATAATTCCTTAAGGGATTTTCATGTTTCCTCTTTTAGGGCTTCTAGTTGTTTACCTGTGTTATCTTGTATTTCTTTGAAGGAGTTATTTATTTCCTTCTTAAATTCTTCCATCGTCGTCATAAGATGTGATTTTAAGTCTGAGTCTTCCTTTTCTGGTGTATTGGGGTATCAAGGGTTTGCTGTGGTGGAAGAGCTGTGTTTTGATGATGCCAAATAACCTTGGTTTCTGTTCCTTATGTTCTGCCCTTGCCTTTCGCCATCTGGTTATCTCTGGTGTTAGCTGGTCTTATTCTCTCTGACTGTGGCTTGTCTTTCTTGTAAGCCTAGGTGTCAATACTCCTTGAAGACCAGTTCTCTCTGAGAGGAAGTTGGGTTTGGAGAGCTGTGGTACAGGGTCAGCTCTGGGGTGCAGACAGGAACCAGAAGTATCTAGTCCCCAGATGTCACTTTGTTTCCTGTGTCCTGATGGCTCTGCAAGGGTCCCTCTTGATCCAGAGAATCTGAAAGATATGGTCTTGCCTTTGCTAGAAGGTGGGTCGGCACTCCTGAGATACCAGCTCTCTCCTGGCACTATTTGAGTATGGAGCCCTGTGTCACAGGATCTGCTCCTGGCCACCGAAAGAAACCAGAAGACCACTCCTCAGTCCCTGTGTCCTGGGTATTCCAGGTGGTTCCCTCTGAGCAGACAGGGTTGTCCACACTCCTAGGAGGCTAGCTTTCTCCCAGAGCTATTTGGCTATGGAGCCCTGGTGGCCCAGGCATAGGTCTCCTGCCACAGATGGAAACCAGAAGACTCCTTCCCCTTGGCTGTACCTCAGTCCCTGTGTCCCAAGGATTCTGGGCGAGTCCCTCTGAGCAGCGTTGCTCCTCTTACCCACTCTCACTGGCTTTTCCACACTCCTGAGAGGCTAGCTTTCTCTCAGTGCTATTTGGCTATGGAGCTCCGGTGGCCCAGGCAGAGGTCTCCCAGCACAGATGGAAACTGGAAGGCTTCTTCCCAAAGTTATTTCTTTTATGTGCCCTTTCTACTGTGGTTAAACTGTGTTCACCCCTCATAGGTGAATGACAAAGTTTTCTTGGGGAAATAAATGAATAAAGCTTGAAAAAAACAGCACTACCCTTTCCCTTAAATTGATAATTTTCCCTTCAGTCCCTGGATGAGGGATTTTAGTTCCCCAGCCTGCAAATGCTCAGCTGGTTGCAATAGCAGGCCTTTTCCTGCTACCTTCTGCTGACTAAGTCATCCCCCAAGGCCAAAACCATAACAAAAGGAACTTTGGGAAACCTTGAAGGTGGGGTGGAAACTGTACAGGAAGAGGTGTTTAAGGGAAATTGTGTACATTAGCAGATGTCACAGAGGCATCTGTTTCTGTGGGGGATTTTGTCAAGTGACCAAACTGCTTCCAGAATTTCCTTTCTCCCCAAAGCTTTTAGAGCACGCATCAGTTGTGATGGAGTCTGCTTTTTTGGGCAAGCCCTTTTCTTCTGTTCAGATTTGGATCAGGGTCTAAGATAGGTGATTCTAAAAAGAGTGATACTTTCAAGTTCTGGGGAGAGAAAAGGTACAAAGCTCATGATGGAGGAGTCCTTAAAACATCTTCTCTAGTATACTTCTCCAAAGCAACCCACTACTCTCTCTCCTGAAACAGCCACATCAAGGGTTTGTGAGCAGTGGAGACCTCAAGCCTCTGTGTGGTGGGAGATACAGGAGGTCTGAGACCTCAGTGTGCTGGTTTAAGCCACATTTTGGAACTAGTGGCCAGACAAGGCTCTGTGTGTTCCTGAGGGAGCATCCTCAGGCCTGAGGCTTTTAATGGTTTCCAACTGGTAGGGAAACCCAGATATAAGCCATGCACTTAGGAGACTCAATAAATTCTCACTGATTAACTCCAGACCACTACTCTCTGCCCAGTTCGAGATATAAATTTTCCTTAAAATTCGTTTGGAAGATGGGGGCTCGATTGGAAGGGTTTTAAAAATGCAAGTCTTTCTAAATTCATGCTTGTTGTCAGATTTTACAATGAACTATACCACAAATGACTTTTACTGATACTTGTCTGAGTAGCACTTGTTTGTATAATACACAGGGCAGCAATTATTAACCCTAAACAGATGGAACAGCAAGAGACAGAAAGAGAAATCACTGGGAAAAGTGACTCATTTTCATGTAGTTAAATTTAGAATGAGTGAGTTAGTAAACATGGCTTATACAGAATTATCTGAGAATAACAGGAATATGAATTCTGGTCTGAAAAAAAACCAAATATTTTTATCATGATGTGCTTGATGCTACAATTAAATAAACACTGTGCCTTTTACAAGAAACCTTTTCTTTTTGTGTAATTAGCCATGGTGACTATTACTAGTTCATTGAATGGCGGTTTGAAGGCTTAGTCCCCCCCTCCCTTCTGTAGGGAGTACAGTCGAGGTTTTGCTATCTTCACCATGTGCTTTCCAACGATGCCCTGAAAAATCAGCATGGGTAAAATAGCTGATTAAGAAAGGAGGGAGAGGAAGGGTATCTTTTTTTGATATTTATACTTTTGCTCATATTCCAATGGCTGAGTGCTCATCACAGGGCCTCACCCAAATGGTCGTGGAGCTGTAGCTACGGTTATAGCCAAGTGTGGAAGCCAGGGCCTGGTCTAAACTCTCTGAACCAACTGTTTGTTAGGCAAGTGTTTCATAAGAAGAATCATGGGTAAGGAAGTAACGGAGTCGAGTTTATAAAGTCACTTTTGAGTTCTGATTGCCACCCTCTTACTGGATGATTTAGTCTCTTTGATCAACAGTTTCCTCATCTAAAGAGTCAAGTTCATAATAATAACTTATAGGATTGCAGCAAGTACTAAATATAGCACTAACTGTGAGCTTCTTTGTAAACAAGGGGAAGGAGCCATGGTGCTCCTGCTGCCTTGTATAATCAGAGCTGAAGTTTTATTTATTTATTTATTTATAATAGATTTGCTACATGGTTTTGAAGCCTACTTTTCAATTCATTAGAGACTGCATGACTGGAGAAAATGTGTGCTTCTTAAACTAACATTATATTTCTTAATGATTGCGTGGGAAAAGGCTCACAGAATTTTAAAAGTGTAATTTGGAAATGGGGGTAGGTGTAATGGAAAGGAAGCCTGGTTTCTAAGGGCAGCTCTGATGTTGGCCAGTCGGCTGACCACAGTCTGATCACTTCATCTGTCTGGGTTCTGATTTCTTCAGAGACAGAGGGAGTTGTTAAGCTAAATGGTCCTTTCTCTATCATGAATGAGATACTGTGAAGAGAAGCTCAGCTAAAGGACTCACCCACATTATCAGATTATAATCAGGAGCAGGGCACTGGAGAGGTAGCACCCAATCCATCTAAATTTAGAGTAACATCGTTTCCCAGTTTCAGAGGAAAGCATCCATTTTCTAACTTCTACGGGAGATGATTTATTTGCATGCATATAAATCAAGTGCCTTAACACTTTTGTGTTGTATCATTTGCCTCAAGTCCTTTCCTTGAGCATCTTTTTCTTGAACTACTATGGGCATATGCACTGAACAAACCACAGATCTGGTTGAATAGAGGTTATTTCAGTGCTAAGTGACTACTGGACTGTGACAGAAGGGTCTGCCCCTATGTAAACTGGATCGAGAGATTTGGAAGAAAGATTGAACCCAGACAGACTTGTGATTGAACAAACACCTTTCTATCACTTGCTTAAGTTTCTTCTCTAGAATCTCATGTGCAAGCAGAAGCTTTGGGTTCAGAGGTTAAATACTGTGAGAGATGGTTCCCCAAGCCCAGCAGCACTGAGTAAATGGTTGGTGAGGACATATGACTACTAGTAATTCTTGGAGCCCTTGAGTTTTTTGTACTGTTAACCACAAACATGTATTCAAGCATGTAGTGAAATGCATAATTATCCTTATTAAATCATCAAGATGGCCGTGGCTTAGTCTCTGACTCTCAGTTTTCTCGATCTGTTAAGTGAGGACAATTCTCTTCTCTTCTCTTCTCTTCTCTTCTCTTCTCTTCTCTCCTCTCCTCTCCTCTCCTCTCCTCTCCTCTCCGCCCCTCCCCGCCCCGCCCCGCCCCTCCCCTCCCCTCCCCTCCCCTCCCCTTCCTTCCTCTCCCATTTCTTTTCTTTTCTTTTGTGCAATAGTTCATACAACTAGGAATGGTGTATGCAAAATGCCTGCCACAAGGTCTCTGTGTGTATCAATAAATGGCAGGACTCAATTGCTTTTCCTATCTAGCTTTTAATGTCCTGCTTTGTGATCTGTGCAGCATGCTAAGTCTTGGAGATTAAAATCGGCTTAAGAAATGGTCCTTATCTTAAGGAATATGGGTCCTAGCTGAAGTGTAGGGCAGGCTAATGACAGTACAAGCTGGTATAGTTACAAGTACCATCTGAGCCAGTGGTACTGAGGATGTCCTTGCTTCCGACACAGCCAGCAAGTGTGCTAGCAGCTGGTTCATCATGCACTCATCATATTTAAAGATGAATCATTATTAAATTTGCATTCATAGATGGCTCTTTTATTAGCAAAAAAAGGTGTTTTGTTGTTTTGTGGTATGTAGTATCGTAATGATGGGAATAGTCAAATTCTCCAGTTTTACAGTGTAAGAGCCGAGATGAGAAAAGACTGATGTGTTTGTGAGGTTATTTGTGCCAGACTCTCCAGAGAGAAAATCAGAAGTGAGACGTGTTCATACCTATGCTAATGTTCATCTCTCTGTGTTCAGCTGGGGTTCAGGGGAGTAAGATTTACTGAAGAACTGAGTCTTGTTTTTCTGTCTCTTAAAATTCAGTAAATTTATTCTAAAGAGATTGATGGCTCAAATGAACATAGGAAAGTGTCTCTACCTTTCATCTCCTTCAAATCATGTCAGAAAAGGCTTCCAGTGCACTCCACTTGAGCTTACCTTTTCTAAAGTTTCGCACTCCCTGGGTGATAGTAGTCACGGAATCATTCCTTGTTAACACACAGATGACTCCAGAAATTTCTGCACTTCAAAGTGAATATTTTATTCACCTGAGTGTTTAACTGTGTCAATGTGCTCTCATTATCAGATTTAATTGAATAATTCAACAAGGAAATGTGCCCGGTACATACGTTATACAGATGTGTTTGCCAAACTTATCTTGGCTTACAGGAGAGAGCAACTCTCTGACGTCCTGGGTTATTTAGAAAGGCTGCAGCAGATGTCAACATACTTGCGGAAATGTGTGAAGATTCAAATATGTCCCTCGTGTTCTGAGATGTCTTCTTGTGCTGCACTGCATCAGTGAACTGCTGGTCATGAACAGGTGCATTAATTCTCCTACTGGATGGAAGATATTTTATTTTTTATTTTTTTGCCACAATAAAGTCTGCTAAGAATGGTTATTCTCCAGTGTATAAGGTACATCGGAAGGCCTTGGAATTGACTGAATTCCTTCCTAAGTGAGAGTTCAGAGAGCTTCCTGGCCTTTTTCTGTTTCTTCTGCCATGTGGGGATAGTGTTTTCTTTCTGCCAATTCTGTCATGTTAGATGAAATAAGAGTGCCCCTCTTAAGCAAGAGGCACAGAATCTAGTAATGCCGTGATCTTGGACATCTGTCTCTAAAACAGGAGAAATAATTTTTTGTCGTTGATGAATTTTACGTTGATGAATCCTACAGCCTGTAGGATTTTGGTACAGAAGTAGACACAGAAATATTTTCAATGCATTCAGCTGTGATTACAAATCACATAGACTAATTTATTTTTCTTTAATAATACAGATACCTGATTAAGTTGGATAATTAGACACATAATTTGAATTAAACCACTACTGACAACCTTGTAAAATATAGAGTATGCAAGAGCAACTTACTGCAAGACTGGTGAAAAGGACTGGGTTTCCATTTTCCAAAGTCCCCTTTCACCTAAGGATAACGAGCTTGCTACACTGGCTAGTGGCATGGCTTAGTGGGCAGAGGTGCTCACCACCAAGTCTAAGGATCCAATGTTAAGCTTTGGGACCCACACTGTAGAAGAAGAGAACCTACTCCTGTTAGCTGTCTTTCTACCATCACATGCGTGTAGTGCCATGACCTCCACACTCACACATACACACATATAAATAAATGTGATTTATTTTTTTTAAAAAAATTAGAACTTAGGATTATGTTACGTTTTATTATGAGGTTTTTATTAAAAGGTCTTATAATAAAACAGAAAGTAACTTCTTAAGCCTCTTGGAAGAAGTGACTGCCATATGATCATTTAAGTGGGAGATCAAACCAAGGCTCCAAGGTACTCACTAATGCTTTTCTCCCAAACATCCTACCGTTCCACGATACTGTATCTCTTTATTTTTGACTAAAAAGGAGACACAGACACATGTGCTTTTCTCCAGGCCTAGTAGATAGGAGCTAGCTTACATTCATTCATGCCTTTTGTCTTCAGATCAGTACCTTGATTGCCATTGCTCCTTCAAGCCCCATGCTGATTATGTGATCTTGGAAGGTTGAGAGACAAGAAGTTGGATCATAAAAATAGGAATGCTGTAAGAGAGCAGAGGCAGAAGGGCAACAGCTCATTTCAACTCTTAGAATAGCATGGCCTAACCGTTTGACTCTTAGCCCCCTTACTTTTTAGGAATAGCATAAATGATAGATAGTTGGAGAGAGAGCCTTGAGCTTCCCAGAGGTTCAGGTGTATGGTCAGGACCACACTGATCCTCTCTCTGAGCATTTAAGCTTCTGTACAATTAGGCCATTATAAGGTAAGCTTTTGTACTGGTTGAAGAATCTAGCTTCTAGCTCACATTTTAAATAAAAGTTTTCAGTTTGGGGCTTTCTCATATGAAGGGTAATTGAGCAATAAAATTCATTAGTATATAGTCATTCCGTGCTTGGACTTTATATGAGATACAATTATCAGTGAATGTTTTCTAGTCTTATTTGTTAGCACTAATGTTCACAGACACTGGCATTACGTTGGTGTTACATACTGCATGCCGAGTGATTGTACATATTTTATTTCACCTTTAATTCTTATCACATATTTGTGAATATAATTTTGAAATTGGTGGGATCATTAATAGCAGTTCTTGATGAAATGAAGCCTCTTTCCCAAGCCCAGAGTCAAATGCCATTCAGGAGACTTGCTGAAGAAAGGCATTAAGAGAATGAAAAATGATATTTCAAGTTGATTTAAAAACAATAACATACAACAATCATGGGTATTTTGTAGTTGATAACATAACTGAAAACATTAAGTAGAAATCAGAACTAGGTAAATTGGATGTCATCAGAATAAAAAGGAAGTAAGTGACTTGGGCAGTCACTGGCTCAGTCAGTAAGATGGCTGCCCCTCAAGCTTCCTGACTTGTCTACTCATCTTTCAGCCACACCTGTGTTTACCCACTTGCCTTGGTGGCTGCACTCTGCTCCTTGACTTCCAGCTCTGCAGGGAATCCTTGAAATACACATTTCCAAAGCTCGATGAGTCTAGTGCATGCAGGTCTGTGGGTGTGTTTGAAGAAGTATTTCTGTGAAGATCCCAGTCTAATGAGAATGGATATAGATGAGGAAAACTTTGCAGCCCTGCAGCCATTCTCCATATAGCAGGAGCATGAATCTTTCTTAGAATTCTGAGAAAGCAAGTTCATTTTTGCCTACGTTCCCAAGGTCTCCACTTGTGAGATGAAGCTAGGAATTTCTCTCTAGAGAAGTACATTGTAGATTGTCCATTTCCTTCTCCTTAATTCAATATGCAACATCATGTTGCTGTCTGATATAAGGTAGACCTAAATTATAGTTGATACCCATAAAAGGTTGTGACTTGTGGCCCAAGAAAACCAAGAAGACACAAATTTACATACAACAATGGGGAAAGGTACAGTGCTTAGTTAGCTGCTGAGGTAGACTAGAAGAAGTGGCATGCTGATTAGGGGTTTAAGAGAAACATGAAGTCACATTCTTGAAAACAAAGCCAGTGGGAAACAGGATACAGGGCTCAGAAATGGAACATGTCTTTGAGAAGGGCCACATGGAACACGTCTTTGAGAAATTTAAGGTATGTTGCAAATTGCTTTTTCCTTGTGTTATTGTGACTGTGTGCATGTGAATGCATGCATGTTTAATTTGGATTATTAGATACTCAATGAGTTTTGGGGAAAATGCCACCAGCACAATGTTCTCTGCCTTGTGGGAAGGGATAAAACAGTCCTCAAGTATATTCCTTTCATAAAGAAGATTCTTATTTTGTTCCAATGTCAGAAAATAATAATAATAGTAACAACAACAACAACAACAAGCCTCTCTTTGCTTTATTTTGTTGCCATTTAAGTCCACCCTCTATGGTTTGACTCTCATCTCATGATCAGAGCTTTTCCTTACCAATCTTAGAAATGATATTTTTGAGATAATACATTTCATCAAAATAAAATCAATGCTTCCGAGAGAAGCTACGTTGGGATGTTTTATTCCTGTCACATTTTAATCCTTGAAGCTAATCTAATCAGACATATTTCCAGCAATCTGAAAGCAAAGTGATTACAGGGGAGAGCTGAAAGGAGTCTGGAGTTGTCCTGGGAACCAGTCATTCTGGTGCCTACTCCCAGTGATGCTAGCAGTGACATAACTGTTCACCTGGACCAGAGCTTCCTAATGCTAGGGTGTGCTCATCGTCTTTTTATGACTAAGTTAGCCAACTATAAATCACATCAAAGAGAAATCAGTGTGCTAGCTAAATATTCTCCCTGAAACCACCCCAAGCCTATATTAATAATCTCGCTGAAATCTGTTGTGTGTGCATGCAGTATTTTGTTAGTTTATGTATTTATTACCACTGTTTTTAATTTCCATGTGTGTTGAGAGTTAATGTATAGTATGCTCCCTGTCTTTTCAGCTTGGAAATGCCCATCATGATGCTTTAGGGTATGTGCACCAGTGCTTAATAGCCTTCACTTTTGAAGGATACTTTTGCCAGTCACAGAACTCATGGATAATAACTTTTTTTTTTCTTTTTAAATAACTTGAATCTGGCATCCTACCACCCTTGGTCTCCATGGTCTCTGTTAAACTATTAGCTGTTAATATTGTTGATTATATTTTTGCACAAATTAAGCTGCTTAGTTCTGGCTGTTTTCAAGATACTGGCTTGGTCTCTGTCCTGCAACTGTCTGACTATAACGTATCCCAGCATGGAATTCTAAGCTTACTCTATTTGGAGTTTGCTGAACCATTTGGATGTGCAGATCTGTCTCTTACCAAATTTCAGACATTTCTCAGATACAATTTTCCAAACCTTCTTTCCGTCCCTTTTCCTTCCTTTGGGATCATGGTGCCTCTTTGCTGGTGAACTGGATGGTGTTGCTGGAGGTTCTAAGGTATGGTTCTATGTTCTTTGTTTCTTTTCCTTCTGTTGTACAGACTGGATGCTTCCAGTGAATCTATCTTCAAGTTCTGTTTCTAAAACTCATTCTTTTTCTGCTTGCGCAAAACAAATTGTTGATACCCCAGAAGAGATGGAGTAGGTTAAAAGTGACTTCAATTGCTATAGAAGAGTTCTCCACCATGCTTCAATTATATTCTTCTCTTCATTAAACATTCATGTGTGGCTCTAAATATTTGATAGTCTTCCAGAGTTCTGACCGAGTTGACTCTGACAGTTTTGCCAGTCTAGTCAGAAGTTCTTTTGAGAGGTGGGCTCTTCAGGGGTTCTTTTGAGTCTCTTCCAGCTTCTTACCCTACTATCTATTTTTTTTTTTTTTTTTTGTGATTCTTTCCGTTCTTTAAAAATATCTCCCAAGTAACCCAGATACAGGAAGATAAACACCAACTATTTTCAGTTGTATGTGGAGTCTTAAGCAGACAGACTCAAACAGTCCAAGGGTAGCTTAACAGTCCTTAGAGGATAGAGGTTACAGGAAATAAGAGAAATAGATCAAGGTTGTAAAACCTCAATTAAACAGAGGGGATTCTTTTGAGGTTTAGTACACTTCACGGTGTATATTTAAAATCAAATGTATTATATCTTTAGTGTCACCAAGAAAGTAAATTTTAAATGTTCTCATCATTATAAAATGATAAATACTCAAACTAACAGATGTATTAATAAATTTGATGTATTCTACATTAAATTAATAAATTATAAAATCATTTTGCAATCAGTACATTTTCAAATTTTAAGTAAAATAAAGTACCTCTTATTATATCTTGTTTTAATCTAAATTTATTTGACAGATAATACCTTTGATTGTTTGTTTTGCATTTAGAAGCCATTGTAAATAACACCATGATGAACTTCTTTTGTAATCAGAGTTTTCATTGTTCAGTTCCCAAGGATAATTTCTAGATAAGGAAGCTGCATTTTAGGAATAGAGATGTATATCAGAATCATAGAATTGTAAACTTTGGGCTGGTTAATTTTGCTGTGTATTATTTCTATTTTGCGAGTTGTTAAATAGTAACGTTTATACAATTAAAAAGAAAGATAACTGACAATTAACTTTGGCAGAGAAGACACATTTCTAGAACTCCAATTATTGATATATTAGAAGTCAAATCTCATATTTGTTAGGGTTTTATGCAGGACAGTTGAATGGATTAGAAGTATTTATTCAAATGCAACATGTTTGCCTTCTAAACTAGCCAGTTTGCAAACCTCACTTGGCATATGTGAGGTCTTAGAGGCTCCAACTGACCCTGTGGGCCAGAGTTGTGCAGTGATCACCAACAGCTCTATAGTGCATTCACTGGAGATTATGGGGTTGTAACTCAATGCCTTTGCCATCAGAGCAGTGCCCATGATTTCCAAACAACTCTCAGTCACTCACAGACAATTGACCCAAAGGACCAGATTTACACATCTACAAAGTAGCAATAGGATAAGCCATTCAAAAACTAAGATGGGATAAAGATTAGTGGTGAACAGGAGTAGTAGTGCAAACAGTAGTACCTTTGTATGTTTTGCACTTGAGCTGTTAACACAGCTCCTGATGTAAGCACTCAGTAAACTCAAGGCTCTTTCCTTTCTTAGCAATCTCACTTCCTATCATGTGAGACAAGAGCCATACTTTTTTTTTGTAAAGAAAAGTCATGTTTTCAGCCACATAGTTTTCTATAGCTGTAAGTCTGGACTTGACAGTTTGTCTCTTTTAGTGTGGGGGACCTATTTGCATGGTAGTTTTCCCCTTTCTTCCTTGCTTGACAAAGCCAACCACCAGCATAAACTGGATTGGAAAATCCATTCCTACGACTGCTTGGGATTAGTTTTGACATTTAGGATCCCCTAGATTCTTCCATTTTAATATCATAACATGATACAGTCCAGTTGATCTTTTATTAATTAATTGTTTTATTTATTTACATCCCAAATGGTGCCCTCCCTCTAGGTCCCCCTGGCAAAGTTCTTCCCTTCACGTCCCTTCCCTTTCACCTCTGAGAGGGTGTCCCCCCCCCCAGATATCCCCCAATACTGAGGTATCAAGTCTCTACAGGATTGGGAACATCCTCTCCCACTGAGGCCAGACAAGGCAGCCCTCTACTACATATGTAGCAGACCAGCCTGTGTATGCTCTTTTGTTGGTGGATCCTTCTCTGGGAGCTCCCAGGGGTTAGTTGACACTGTTGTTCTTCCCATGGGGTTGCCATGCCCTTCAGCTCCTTCAATCCTTCCCCTAACTCTTTCATAGGAGTCCATGACCTCAGTCCAATGGTTGGCTCTAAATGTACGCATCTGGCTCAGTCAGCTGCTGGTAGAGCTTCGCAGAAGACAGCCATGTTAGGCTCCTGTGTGCAAGCACAGCATAGCATCAATAATTGTGTCAGGGTTTAGTGCCTGCAGATGGGATACATCCCAAGTTGGGCCAGTCACTGGACTTCCTTTCCTTCAGTCTCTGCTTCATTTTTCTTCCTACATTTCTTTTAGACAGGCACAATTTGAAGTTAATTTTTTTTTAGGTGGGTTGATGTCCCCATCCCGCCACTGGGGGTCCTGTTTGACTACTGAACGTGGTCTCTTCAGGTTGCATATATCCCCAGGGTTGGGCATTTAGGCTAAGGTCACCTACATTGAGTCCTGGGATTGTCCCCCTTCCCAGGTCTCTGAGACTTTCTTGCGGTATCCCCAACTCCCACCCCAGCAGGTGCATATTTCCATTCCTCCTCCAGAGGGGTGAGGGAAAGGGAGACAGGATCAGATATTGGTGGAGATAGGAATTCAGTTGATTTTTAAAGATAAACCATGTTTATGAATAGGTCAAGCTTGAAGAACAATACATTCCCATCTTGTAAGTGTTGTGTAGATTTGGGGATTTTATATCCTACTTCTAACCAAACTTTCTTTAAAACCAGAGAGAATTCTGAATACAGAGAGAGATTCTATAACTGGGGAAATATGAACAGCTACTGCATGTGATCAAAACCTTTTGCAAACCTGCAAAAGTACCTCTACCTCAAGGTCACAGTTTAATGCAGCTGTGTTCAGCTGCAAACTGTTGTGAGCCAATGTATTTCAAGATTAGCCTTATAATTCCAGAGAAGGTAGAATATGGCCTAGAGTTGCTTTTATGCTTTGAATCTTTTATTTTTAAATAATAGCTAAAGGCTGAATTTCTCGCTGTTTTTCCCAAAAGAAAATTGATATGGTGATAAATCCTGAAGTGGGAATAAGAATAAATTATTAGTCTCATTATGTATGGTCTGACTATTGCTGCTTCCTCCCCTCCACCTTTTCTAGCTCACACCTGACCATTAGCATCAAGCTCAAAATTTTTTTTCAAGGACATTTTGTGTAAGAATGAATGGTTATGCCTCCCTAGAGAAGGAAAGCATCATTTGCCAAACAGAAAACACTCTATTTCTATTTATTCATCCATCCATTATTTATGAATTGCCCTATATACATCAAGAACTGGGCTGCATGATGAAAGAGGTGTGTATTATTTTCAAAAACCGAATGGCATAACAGAATTCCAGGGTCCACATGCTGCCTTTGGGAGAAACTCTGAAGCCATCCAGGGCTAACTCTAACCTTACAGATTGACTAGTGAACTCCAGGAAAACAAAAAGACACGTATCTCCTGTGCTCATTCAGCTTGTGCTCTGCTTCAGTTCCAATACTTGTTTTAATTTTTGTGTTTTCCTGTGGTTACTTGGGGAAAAGATACATCAGCTTCAGTCTGAAATGTGGAGTTTTGCTTAAACTGTGATAAGCTATGTTGCTTAAAGTGAAAAGCTTTCATTCTTACCTAAAGATGACTTTCCTAGCAGGGCAGGTGTTCCAGGAACTAATTAGTCAGGGAAATGTGTACTTACTGATAATTATTCCAGAAGGCCACTAAGAAAGAATTACAGTTTCTCCCTTTTATTCTCCAGTTTCTGGCAGGAGCATTGCAATCTTTAGGGAGGACTCTGAGGTTGACCTGAAAAAGGAAGCCTTCCTTGTGATCCCAGAAAGAGTGCTTGGTGATCCAGGAAAAATCGAAACTTAACTCTTGGCGATTGTGCCAAACTTTTATAGAGATTCTTGGAATTAAGTTTCTAAAACCTTGGGTGGCTCATTTATTCTCAGTAATAACACCAAGAACCACTGGATGGATTAGCCAAAAGCAATGAGAAGAAGTTACTACAATTTGGTCCAATGTGGCAAGCTTAGGAAATGGTCAGTTGTGAACTGGCAGATCTTTATCTCCACAAATAAACCCCAGTATGACATTTTGTGTATGTTGCATGTCAGGAAGTAAGAAAATAGCTTTTTAAGCAATCCCTAACTGGGTTCTGGATTTAATTTTCTCCTTTTCACTCACGTCAGCATGTTTGTCCTCCAATGGCGCGTGCTTCACCAAGGCACACACACAAGGAAGCTCACACACAAGGAAGTATTTGCTTCTTGAAAGAGCAGTGTAAATAGGACATTAATTTTATTTTGATGTGAGATAAAGTGCTTTGTCTTACAAGTGAACATTATAATGAAGAGACTTACGGGGATCTATACCTGTTGGGTTTTAAAAATTCCTTCTACAGTAGAATCATCAAGTTGACATTAAAATTCAAAAAACCTTGGGATGGCATGAATACTTTTTTATTATTTCCACCTTCCTGGATTAGGTTACTTAGAGTAACTTTAGATCACAAAGAGTTTACAAAGAATATTTATCATAACGACCTGGTTCAAATAAGATAGCAATAACATCACAGAGAGGAGATATACTCTCCACACGGAGGTGCATCAGTCTTTGAGAAGCAGGATAAAGTCAAGTGAGGTAATCCAGACCCAAAAGGACAACATGCATGGTAAGTACTCACTTATAAGTGGATATTAGCCATAAAGTACAGGATATCCATGATACAGCCCACAGACCCAAAGAAGACAAACAACAAGGAAAGCCCAAATTAGGATGTCAAATCTCACTCAGAAGGGGAAATAAAAGTGTCATCAAAGGTGGATGGATGGAGGGAACTGTGTGGGGCAGGGAATAGGGAGGGGAACAGGAGAGGGATCAGGTGTAGGGAGAGCTGGGGAGAGAGGGCCAGCAGAGTGAACAGAAAACAGGTAGAGTGAGGCATCTTTAGGACATGCCAGAGACCTGGGATGGGGGAGGCTCCATGGAGTTTATGAAGGTAACTCTAGCTGAGATTCCTAGCAGTGGAGGTTATGGAGCCTGAAGTGACCAACCCCCTGTAACCAGGCAGGACTCTTAGTGGAGGGATAAGGACACTAACCTCCCCACAAAACCACTGACCCAAAATTTGTCCTGCATATAAGATACGCAGAGACAAAGACGGAGCAGAAACTGAGGGAATGGCCAACCAATAACTGGCTCAACCTGAGACCCATATCATAGGCAAGAAACAATCCCTGACACTATTAATGATACTCTGTTGTGCTTGCAAGCAGGAGCTTAGCACAACTGTCCTCTGAGAGGTTCTACCCATCCCTGATTGAAACAGATGCAGAGACTCAAAGCCAAACAGTTGACAGAGCTCAGGAGTCTTGTGGCTGTGTTGAAGAAAGGATGGAAGGACCTAGAGACGATATGGCCACCACAAGAAGCTCAACAGAGTCAACTGACATGGAACCTTGGGGGCTCCCAGAAACTAAACCACCAACCAGAGAGCTATCATGGGCTGGACCTAGCTTGGATGTGCAGCTTGGTCTTCATACAGGTCCCCCAACAACTAGAGCAGGGGCTGTCCTAGACTTTGTTGCCTGCCTATCCTGTTCCCCTAACTGGAGTGCCTTGTCTAGTCTCAGTGGGAGAGGATGTCTGATCCTGCAGTGGCTTAGTGTGCCAGGGTGGGTTGGTTGGTACCTGGGGGTCATTGCCCTTCTCTGAGGAGATGGGGAGAGGGAAGGAGAGAGGGGCTGCGTGAGGGGAAGACTGAAAGGAGGGGGGCTGCGATTGGGGTATAATGTGATTAAGTAAATAAATTAATCCAAAATTTGCCAAGTAACTAACTCCAGCACTAAAGGGTGATGCCTAGACATGGGGATTTATGGGTTTTCCTCATATGGAGAATGTATAGGAAAGTAAGACAGTCACAACATTCTAACAGAAATTAGATTACAGGGTGTACTCTATACTGACCCCAGGATCATAAGATAGTCACTATGGTGGAAAGGTAATAGTGACGGATGAACCAGGAGGCTGAATTGAACAACTTGGCCACCAAGAGCAGTGACATTGATGACAATAATGCCTGTCCATGTTCCTTCCGAAGAGCATGTATGAGGACTGTATCAATGCACTAAGTAATATTAGATCCTTGAAAATTGGGAATTGATTGTTATTTCAGTGCAAGTTTAACAATCTAAGATCAACGCTTGGCTACACTTTGCCTATCCTAAGACAGAAATAAAAGTGTTTCTCCAGTAAAACCACGTGGTTTATGTGTAATGGTGCCACCTACCAAGGCTAGGAATATTTTATGGGGCATCCAGAGTTTCCAAACTAGCTTCAGCTGACAGGAATATGCAGTTTATGAGATCATGGTTCAGTGTAGGTCCCTGACAAATCAAAATGGAAACCAAAGGGAAACTCATATCTTACTCCATAGTGTCTGACTCAGTTTCAGGAAACTTCATGCTGAATAGTGTTTCACTGACAAGTTATCTTCTGACAGGTCACTGGGCATTTTTAGGCAATGCTTAAAGGCCCAAGTCAGACTCATGAATAACAGATTCCTAAATAGAAGCTTATTCATATTGAATAACTTAGGCACTACTTTTGAATAAGCCATTTTATTACTTTCTAAAAGAATATTTTAAGTCCAGCTCCATCTGGATCAAGATAGAGTAATCACTAATCAATGATCAATTGATTTATTAAAATGTTGAGTTGAGACTCTGGATGGGTCTACTTTATTAGTGCAAGTGGCTAATTTATATCAACTTTTAAATTTTCATTTATTGCCTACAATTATGTTATCATGAAATCTCAGTTTTACTGTGAATTTTCTTCAAAATTTATGTTCTTTGTCAAAGATTAATTTCTATTTAGTTTCTGTTGACTTGTTCTAAGTCCCAAGTAGAGTTTGAAGCTTTGCCTAGTAGCTAGTAAACGTCAGAATATCAGAAATTTAAGGCATTGTCATAATTTAGCCTTCTAAAATAGGGTTCTGTGTTTTCTTCTACCTTTCAGTTTAGAAACAGAATTACTTCAAAACTATGAAAAAGTTTTCTCCTCACATATTTTTCCCTATAGGGAATTCTACAAACACCCGAAGAAACCTCCTTTTCAATTATTGCCAATTCTTTTTCTTTTATTTTCTTTATTTTTTTTCAGATGCAATATGTTGAGATAGCTCTTTTAGTTTAGTTTGCCCATCCTTGGGCCTGCACAATAACAACTAAAAATATAGTGCCAACTCCCAGTAAAAACTGTGATCACTACCTGTAGGAAAAGAAGATTACTGACTCACCCATGTGTGGCAAAGTCTGAGGGTTTGTCCCGCTGCAACCAACATGACTTTACTTTCTGTGGATGGGAAGATGTGGACAAATGTTGAGAGGTAAATGAGTCAAGATTCTAGGTTTCATCCTTATTTGTGTGTTTTTGCCACTGGCTTCGTTTCCCCGTCAACCAAATATTGAGATTTTGAGGTATTATTAGGCAGGTGTTTATATAGGTCGAAGATTCTTGGAATCAAAGTGCTATAAAGGAAAGAAATGTTATTGTTATTACTCATGAGAAAAAGTTTCAGTGATGATTTTGGCAGAGACTGGCTACCTTCATGTTGGCTAGCAGAAAAAAGTCAACAGAACTCATCAAGAACATTTTTATTCACTAGGTACTAAAACCATGAGAGCTATTGGGCTTAGAATCACATACCTTTCCTTTAAAATCTGACAGTCAAATGTCAATAGTCTTTCTCATAAAAATAATAAAAATAAGGGGCTTTTTTTTCTCTTAAATCTCAGAAAGATGATGAATACTGGTTGACACTCAATAAAGACTTGTTTTTTAAATCTACTTATCCAATCATTGTCAGTGTAGATTATACGAGGAGAGTCTTTACAAATAATTATGTCTCTGCTCTAAGCTCCCCATTTTCTTCCAGATAAATTTGCGGAGTGTCCTTTTATCAGTAAACTACACACTTCAGAGCATTTTTATGGAGACAAGAGTAGATGATGAAGGGACACTAAAGATGGCTAGTTTCTGCTGCCCCAGTTTCTAATTAAGATATTTTCAGCTGTGAGTAACAGGAAGTTTCCATAAATGGGCTATTATAATAATGGATAATTTATTATCCCCACGAACTTTGAGATGCTCCAGCTGTGAAGGTGCTTGCTGGAAAGCCTGGCAACTTGAGATTGGTTCCCAGAACTCATGCGATGTAAGGAGAGAGCAAGCTCTATGTTTTTCTCTAATCTCTACATATATACCATGGCACAGGCACAAATGCTTATATACCCACATGCACATACATGCACATGCACTCACACAGACAGAGAGAGACAGATACAGAGACAAAAGACAGAGAGAGGGGAAGGAGGGAGGGAAGGAAAGGAGGAAGGAGGGAGGGAAAGAGAGAAGGAGGAAGAGGAGGAGGGAGGGAGAATGTCAAAAGTTTATTTTATCCCAGGAACAGAGCACTGTCTCTGCCTGACTTCTCTCTTGGATTTGAAACACTTACATGTTTCCTTTACCTGAATGGAAATAAGATAACTGCATCAGGTCAGAGCATCTAATTCACATGTAAAACTATCTAGAGAAAGAACTGGTTCCCTGTCTTCCTTAGAGACTTCTTAGCAGCAAGTACATTTCTGGAGACCCATGTACCAGACCTGTCTTCATGGATCATGGCCAGATTCAGGTCACCTCTTCTAAGTCACACACATGGGAGATGCAATAAACAGGTTGATATACCAACCATTTGTAGAAGAGTTTATTCTTGGAGAAGAACACCAAGACACCTTTGCCTTGTCAATATGCAGTTCAAATGTTTTAGTATTAGAAATCTCTTTATATATTAATTCTATAACATATTAGCCCACACATATTCTAATTTGAATGCAACATGACTTAGAGAATTTTTGAATAAGAAAATCATTAATAATAGTAATTCTTCCTAAGAATCTGCATCTTATGGATTCTAAAAGGTTAAACTGAAGGACAGGAAAAGAAAATGAAAACCAAACAAATAAATCTAACCACATGTCTGTCACTTTGCATGCTATCATTGTAGACTCTGGAGCATCTCATCCAACATCACTTCTTAACTGTCAAGGCAAGTAAGAAACAACAAGAAGGATAGGGGAAAATGACCACTCCATTTTAACCAAGGCCTTCAATCCTCTTTAACCAGGCATCTGTACTAGTCAAATAAATTGGACTAAAGTAATGGGAAAAGCCAAGAACAAGGGACCAGGAAACGTACTAACTCATGGCATTGGTATATGTGATTGTGATGGTTTCTCAGGATCAAGGAATTTTTCTCTATGTATCTTAAGGCTTTGGTAGTATGAGGGCCTGCAGTGGGGTCGCTAATTCCCAGTCTAACGCTAGGAAAATATGATGATATGTTCTTTAATTTTTGCTAAATTCCCTTAGAATCAAATCTTTCTAAGGAAAGAAATGCCTTCAAAGAAAAATAAGGCCAACTGAATGGTATTGATCAACTCTGGAATAATTGACCACATCTTTCTTGAGTAATCCTCGTGATTTACAAGGTTCAGAAGAAACACTCTGCCTATAATCCAAGCATCTTTGCCAGTATATAGAGGAGAGAAACAGTGGGAAGAAGAAGATAACTGTTTAAAAATAATTCTTAAAAATTAATTTACTGATTGCAGTTTCCCTTCCCTCCTCTCCTCCTAGTCTGCCCCTCCCCTAGCTTTCTTTAAGGGGAGGCCTCCCATAGACATCAACCCACCTTGGCATATCAAGGCATATTGTCTATTAAGCCTAGACAAGGCACCCCAGTTAGGGGAAAAGCATCCAAAGGCAGGCAACAGAGTCAGAGACAGCTCCTACTCCAGTTGTTTGGGGTCCTACATGAAGACCAAGCTATATATCTGTTACATATGTATAGGGGGTCTAGGTCCATGCCCATGCATACTCTTTGGTTGGTGGTTCAGTCTCTGTCCTTATGGGCCCAGGTTAGTTGATTCTGTAGCTTTTCTTGTGGTACCCTTGGTTCCTCTGGCTCCTTCAGTGCTTCCTCCAACTCTTTCACAGGATTCCCCAAGATCTGCCTAATGTTTGGCTGTGGGTCTCTGTATCTGGGTTTCCATCAGCTGCTGGGTGAAGCCTCTCAGAGGACAGTTATGCTAGGTTCATTTCTGCAAGTATTGGAGAATGTCATTAATAGTGTCAGGGAGAGGAAGATACCTTATGGGGAAGTATATATACATTAACATAGTAAATGCTGCATTTTAAAACTTTTAATTTGTTAAGCATTGCTATTTGCCAATGTGGCCTTTACCATCACCTGATGATGTAGAAAGAAAATGCAATACAGACTTACTATTATAGATTATACACACAGAATTTAAATATACAGATCAATACCAGCAGAAGGAAGAACAGAGTCAGATCTTTGAAATGCAAAAGTAATATTTAGAGATTCCAGCTACATTTAAGATGCTTCTTTTTTTTTTTTTTTTTTTAGAGAAAGAAACATTTAAAATCTGACAAGTGTTACATAAACAGCTTACCGGGCATTTTAGTTATTCTGTGACCATTATTGGAGACCTACTACTTACCAGGAGCCCTTCATATCAAGATAACTTATTTATGTCTTCTGGATAATCGTTTCAAAAGTGATCTGATTGCCCGAGAACATTGTCTTCAGTTTAAATCTTTTCTTTACATTTATAGCTAAATGTCTTCTACCTTTTCTATCCTATATATTGAAGAAAAATAAAATGATTGAGCAGCAAGCACAAAGGCCCAGCTCATTCTATTCTTAATGCCTTCTTGGCTGTGCACCTTGTGGACATTTTCCTAGGATCGACCATGTATTCAGAAACAGAAACAATTTATATTACTTGAAGATCTCCAAGTTGCTTCACTTACTTAGCTATAAATTTTCTAGAGTAAATTAACACTTTTTTCCTCAGTTATTGTAAACATTGATATTCCCAGCCAGGTTAACTAAGCAAATTCATCAGTTTGTTCCATTATCATGATCCATGCTCATGTCATATATTTAACTGGGCAAGGAACTTTCAAAATGGTGACTCAACCCATTTTGGTTCAATAAAAGAAATGCCCTGGTGGAATGAAAACAGGTTCTGGCAGATAACAGAAAAACCAATGTTTTCTATAGACCATGATGATACTTACTGTCACCTAAATCAAAATTACTCAAGTGAAAGCATGTTCTTCCAGATGCTCAGCATACATTTCGTCACAGTAAAGTCACAAATGAACACCTGAAAAAACCTTGACTCGAACCACAGCTGCAAGAAAAGTCACTCAGTTGTGAATTTGTTAGGCCATATATTTTTGTATCAAGTGTGGGTTTTCCTTCCAAGACTCCTGTTGCTCTCACTGTGATATTTTTTTAAAATGACATCTGCTTGTGTTTCTAGTTATTCCATGACTAAAGCATAGGAATTTGAATAGGGAGAAAGTCTACTTTGTAAAATAACATCTTTTAAAATAAAATTAGTCACTATTTTCTTATTTGGCCTGTTAAAAGAATCTGAGTATAATAAACTGCCCCCAAACCCATGTACCACAATATTACACTAATACACAGACAGACACACACACACACACACACACACACACACCAATATAATCAAGATGTGAAGAACATGACCCTATAAATTTTAAGACAATTCTGAAACTACTATTTAAAAGTTTCCATTTCTTCCCATGATTGGGGGTATCTGCTGTGGTGCTTTGAATGAGAATAGCCTCCATGGGCTCATATATTTGAATACTTGGTCCATGTTTGGTGGAAGTATTTAGAAAGGATTAAGAAGTGTGGCCTTATTGGAGGAGGCATGTCACTGGGGCCAGGCTTTGAAGTTTCAAAAGATTCATGCCATTCTGAGTCTCCTTCTGCCTTGTGGTTGTGTAAGCAGTCAGCTACTCCTTCAAAGCCATGATGGCCTGCCTGCTACCATGCTCCCTGCCTCAGATCATGGACTCTAACCCTCTGAAACTGTAAGTCCCAATAAAGTTTTTCTTCTATAAATTCTTTTGATTATAGTGTCTTATCATAGCCATAGAAAAGCAACTAAGACATTCGCCAAGTAAATCGATCATTTAAATATGATCGATTCCTCACCTTCTAAGTGTCAAGTTTCTTTTCTACAAGAGAAATGGACAACTTGTGATCAAGCAAGCAAGGGACAAGGGAGACAAGGAACCTAGTTGATACATAGAGAATAATCACTTCTTAAATTACCAAATTTATTTGTGTTTGAATTGCCTCAAAATAGTAAAGGAAGCTTATAAGTTTCCCCTTAAATTTATTGAGAGCTACAGGAGAAGTTAATGTTCCCTCAACCATTCCAAGAGCTTAGAAATGGAAAGAAATAGCCTCTTGGGTCAGTCGAAAAGAGAGAAAGAACTTTCTAACCAGTCTTCTCTATAGTATGAAAAAGGTAATTTTGCTAGTACAGATTCAAGTACATTTTGATTATTTTATCTTAGAAAGTGGCTCTTACAAATTAGAAAATATGTCTTCTATAGCTTTCTAGTTAATTATGGTGGGAAAACGGTAACTATCACTCTCTCTTACGCACGTACAGACACACAATGAATCATACCTAATTGACAAATACCTCCCAGTGGGACGTTGGGAGGATATATCTATATCTATCTATAATCTATCATGTAGCTATATCTCTAATTATATTTAAACATATGTGTTTAAATGAAGTATCAAAGACATATCAGAAACTTGGACGATAATACCTGGAAAAAGTAGGAGTTTTAAGTGAAAATTAGAGAGCATGCCAAGATTTAGGAGTAAAGATGAATAGAGAAGGTTGGTCATGCCATCTAACGCACTGTGCTGTTGCTTCCGGGGAAATGATTCTGCCGACGGTATCATGCAAGGAGCATTTAGACTCCTCAGGATGAGTCAGAATGAGAGTGTGAATGGGTGCATTTGGGTAAAAGGCCTACCAGGAGCATGTGGCTCTAACCCCTGCTAGATTATTATCTCCTGAAGGAGATTGGCCAGCATGGATGGATGCACTGGTCTCAGTTCATTTTGCATTAATTGCTGTAGTCATTGTAATTAACTCTGCCAACATAATTCTATGATATCCTTATGATGAACCAGCAAAGTTAGAATTATTGTACATTTCATAAATACAACAACTAGGAGCCTCAAAAGCTATAGTCAAGTTCTTACAGAAAGTGAGCAAGGAGACAGACATCTGATCCGAAATCTGTCTCCAAAACATCAGATCTTATCACGACATTGAGCAGGATCTCAAGGTAAAGATATCACCAATGGAAATAGTGTAAGAATCTGAAAATTAATCTTTAAAAAATGTAAAATTGCATTTATTTATGCTGTTTGTTTGTTTGTTTGTTTTTTGAGACAGGGTTTCTCTGTATAGCCCTGGCTGTCCTGAAACTCACTCTATAGACCAGGCTGGCCTCGAACTCAGAAATCCTCCTGTCTCTGCCTTCCAAGTGCTGCGATTAAAGGTGTGCCTCACCACTGCCCGGCCTTTTTTTTTTGTTATTTATGTTTTTGAGACAAGATTTTATGTAGCCCAGGTTGTACTTGAATTTCCCATGCACTGAGGCCGCTCTTGAACTTCTGTTGAACTCCCGTTCTTCTGTTTTCCTTTCCCAAGTATTGGGATTACTGGCATTTGCCACTACAACAATTCTGGATTCTGTCACTTAGACAAGCCTGGAATCTTAAGCCTGATGCCCATATGCTTCTTAACAGATTAGCCAAAGAACTAAAGGAGACTCGATTTTCCCGTTCCTCTCCCTTGCTGTCTCTTTCCGTCTAATGAAATCACAATAGTAATGGCATACAATCAGAAGTCATGTAGCATAAAACTGCCTCAGACAGGGTAAAAAAAAATAAAAATAGTCTTATTGTTTTATGATCCCCATTACAGGGAACATTTTATTTATAGCTTCCTCTCCAATACACATTAAGGTGATATTGAACTTTTGGTAAAACTTATACCATACATCTGTGCTGACAGCTTGCTTCCTGCACACAAATCTTTATCTGTTACTTTCAGCTTTCAATATTTCCTCCAAAGAAGTGAGTTAGGACATTAAAGGGTCCAGTGAGAAACATGAAACAGATGGAACTAGGTTTTTGTGTGAAGTGAGGGTCATACTGAATTAATGGAGAGCCAGCCAGAGGGAGGTCGGAGAGGGAAATCCAAGAGGAAGGCTCTGCCTGGCATGGAACCTTAGGAGTGCATGCAACATTTAGCTTATCCTCCAGGTGGTCCTTTAAGTTAGGTATTCTTAAAGATCGTGTAAGAGAATGGTCCTCAGTTCTTCCTACAGTGCTGGAAAAAATTACTTCTGACCGCTTAACAGAACTGACATTTTGTGTTTGGATTCTTCTACTTCCTTCCCTGGGATTCTGACCCTGAAGTCTACAGCAAGCAGGTTGGCTCTTGCCTGTCCACATGGATGAGCCCTTGAAGCAGACAGGAAGTAAATGTAGAGGACTGAGGTGAGCTGAGATTAGGGAACGAGACTATTAAAATTCTGAGGTGGCTGGGCCCAAGTGGAGGCTGATAGTTGAGGGGGCCTCACCTGAAGGCAAAATAATCCATGTTTGTGCTACCCAAAAAGGATGTTGCTGGGGATCGGAGTCTGTGGTTAGCAACTACATAGCAGGATAAACTAGATAGCTGGATGATGCCTGCAGTGGCAACTTAGCCAACCTGCTCCGTGCTTTCCAAATTATTCACTTTTCTGCCCTGGATCACTCCTGCTAGTATTTAAATATCCCCAATCTCCCCTATCCAATAACCAGGAAGAAACACCAGGATTGCCTTCCTTACCTCTATCAGCTCTCCCCTTTTTCTTCACAGTGGAATTTATCCAAGGTCTCTCTCCACTCTCTTTTTCCTCACATCCCACCAGCTCCCTTAGAGACCCATTTCATTTCCACCTTTGTTCAACCCCGCCAACAAAACAGCCCTTGTTGAGTTACCTGAGACCACCATGTTTCTCAATCCAGGAGACTGTTTGTCTTGTTGACAGACGGAGCATTAACCCTTCGACCACTGATCATTCTTTCTATCTTGAAATACTTTCCCCGTGGCCTCCATTATGCTGCATTCCCCATTCTTCAAGTTTTCTCTCCATGTTCCCAGCTGTTCTCCTTCAGTCCCTTTGCCAGCACTGTCCATTAGAGTTTGTCTTTTTAAGGAAACTTAAGAGCACTCTCTTCTCACTGTGGCCTCTCTCACGCACAGGGCATCTCATTCACGTGCATAGCCTGAATTATCAATAGTAATGGGAGACCTAGCTCCTGAAACCTACGTTTGGCTCTGATTTCATCGAGTCTCAGAATGCAACGACTTTCAAGTGGATAGGTTGCTTCTATGTTTCTGTTCAGCCACAGCAAATCCTTGTAGATCAGTGAGCCCTGGCAGTTGGTACTTGGAAGAACAAAAATGCCTGATGGGCTAAGGTGACTCCAAGTAGCCATGTGTGTCTCCTCTCTACCCTAGTGCTGGGCTTGAACTCAGGGCCCCACACTGGATTGAATAGCATTCTTCCACTGAGCAACACTACCAGGACTAAACACACATGTCATAATAATATACTTCCTAATTTTCAATGTTTTTGAAGTTTAGCTCAAACTTTTAAAGTTTCAAATCAAACTTTAAAAAAGGCAATGTAAAATCCCCCATATTTAGCATTCTGTTGCAAATTTACCAGAATTTAACCTGTATTTACTATTCTTAGTAACTAGGAATTTTCATATAAGGAATTGGACAGAAGTATGAAACAGTTCTCTGTTTTAAATTAACATCTGTAATAAACATTATTATTATTGCTTTTCCTTAGCCTGCACTTTAAACTAACACTGAACAGAAACAGGTAAAACAGACCCTGGCCTTCTTGATACCAGACAGTGACAAAATAAGCCTTGGTCCCCACAAAAGGCCTGAAGCAGGCAAAGGGAATGAGTTAATGAGATCCTGTAACCAGATCCTAGATCCTCAGCAGACAGGGACAGCTGTTCTCCAGCCCTAATGAACCCTGCAGAGATCACCTCTTGGCAAAATCCAAACTGGTGGGCACGGGCAAGTCCCAACACCATGGGGATGGCTTTGCGGGTGCAAATAACAGGGATCTGTTACCACGAGATTACCTGTCTGCAAAATGCCTATTTATCTTCATTATACTGGCTTTAGAGGAAGGATATGGAGGTGAATGTGAGCAGGTGTGATGATGGAAGCAGGAGAAGGCATTTCTGACCTGAGGTGAAACCTCCTATAACTTCATGAGCTTTTCTGACAGCCAGATGGAGTCTGTAATGCTCGGCTCCAAGTATTGCATTCTCATTAATGTTAGTCACAAGTGCCTTGCAAAATAAGGCAAGGCTGTGTTCATATCTGGAACCACAGCATCATAGTTTCCAGATGGTAATTTCAATCTGATAATTTTAATTAAGTCATTATTTCAGTTATTCTTTCACCGCATTTTTGAGTGAATTCTATATGCCTGGCACTGTGCTACACAAAGGTAGCCAGTGATAAGTGAAATAGTCATTGCATCCATCCTGAAAGAATCGCCAACCTAATGGTACAGTTAAGATAATAGATTAACCAATAAAGAAGTTATGATATGTTGAAAAAAGTGCTTCAAAAAGGAAGAATATGTTACCATAAAGGAAAACAATAGGAAATACACACACACACACAGAGACAGAGAAAGAGAGAGAGAGAGAGAGAGAGACTTTTAATTTCATACATAAAGTGTAAAATGGAGACAACTATGTAAATATGGATAGGGGTACAGTCTCCCCAAATGTAACCTAAAAAGGAAAAAACATTTTTATGTCTCCCTACAAAATGTCATTCTTGGTAGGAAACATATAATTGGCTGATGTATTAGGGTAATTCTCACCTGACTACAGTCTGTGGAAAAATACACTCATGGACTCTTCCTTTGGGAAGATGGAACACACTGACCCAACACTTAACAAAAGCAGCATACTGCTTACGTCATACTGCTTAAGTCACACTGCTTATGTCATACGCTCATGTCATACCGCTTACGCGCATGTCACACCGCTTACGTCACGCTGCTTGCGTCGCGCTGCTCGCATCACACTGCCACACCCTCCTGAGCTTCCACTTGGAAATAATTCGAATCTGTTGAACGTCAAGTTCAACAAAGTTCTTACAGATGCTTTGTAATTTTATGAGGTCCCATCTGTCAATTCTTGATCTTAGAGCATAAGCCATTGGTGTTCTGGGACCTCATAAAATTACAAAGCTTCTGTAAAGCAAAGGACACTATAAATAGGACAAAACTGCAACCAACAGATTGGGAAAAGATCTTTACCAATCCTACATCCGATAGAGGGCTAATATCCACTGTATACAAAGAACTCAAGAAGCTAGACTCCAGAAATCCAAATAACCCTATCAAAAAATGGGGAAGAGAGCTAAACAGACCATAGAGGCAGGGGGAGGGCGGAGGGAATGGGGAGGTTCCAAAGGGGAGATCTGGAAAGTGGGAAACATTTGAAATGTAAATAAAATATGAAAATTAAAAAAAAAAGAGAGAGAGAATTCTCAATTGAGGAAACTCGAATGGCCGAGAAGCACCTAAAGAAATGTTCAACATCCTTAGTCATCAGAGAAATGCAAATCAAAACAACCCTGAGATTCCACCTCACACCAGTCAGAATGGCTAAGATCAAAAACTCAGGTGACAGCAGATGTTGGTGAGGATGTGGAGAAAGAGGAACACTCCTCCATTGCTGGTGGGAATGCAAGTTGATAACAACTTCTCTGGAAATCAGTTTGGTGGACCCTCAGAAAAATGAACATAATACTAGCTGAGGACCCAACTATTCCACGCCTGGGCATATACCCAGAAGATGCTCCAACATGTAATAAAGACACATGTTCCACTATGTTCGTAGCAGCCATATTTATAATAGCCAGAAGCTGGAAACAATTCAGATGTCCCTCCACAGAGGAATGGATACAGAAAATGTGGTACATTTACACAATGGAATACTACTCAGCAATTAAAAACAATGACTTCATGGAATTCGAGGCAAATGGATGGATCTTGAAAATATCATCCTGAGCGAACTAATGCAGTCACAAATGAATGAACATGGTATGTACTCACTGTTAAGTGGTTATTAGCCCAAAAGTTCAAAATACCCAAGAGTCTCTTCACAGGAACCACAGGACTGAGTGTGAGGTCCCAGATGGAGGACTTGGGGATGGGACTGAAGGAGCTGAGGGAGTTTTCATCCCCAGAAAGGCAGCAACAGTGGCAACTGCCCTGACCTCCCGATACTCCTGAAGACTGATCCACCAACCAAAGAATACACATGGAGTGATCCATGGTGCTGGCCACATATGAGGCAGAGGAGGGTCTTGTTAAACATCAGGGGGAGGAGAGGCCCTTGGGCCTGAGGGTATTAGATCCCCCAGTATAGGAGAATGCCAAGGAGGGAAGACGAGAGTGGGTGGGGGAATACCCCCATAGAGGCAGGGGAGGGGGGAGGGAATAGGGAGGTTCCAAAGGGGAAATCTGGAAAGGGGAAAACATCTGAAATGTAAATAAAGTAAAAAAAAAAAAAGTTCAACAAAGTCAGTGAACATCAAGTTCTGCAGAGCTCGTACTCCACATTCCCAGGCCTTTTAGAAACCCACTTAAATAAACTTGGTACCTGTCGTTACCTTTCTGGCAATCAACAGAGTCGGTAAAATTGTTTTACCGCTTTTGTTTGGTGGCTCAGATCCAGTTTGGTTTGTTCACAGGATGCTGCTTCTGCCCACATCTGACTGGGTTTTTGTAACAATGCTGAATGCAGAAATAAAAAGACCCCAAAGTGGATATATGGGGCAAAACACATTATTACATGATAGCAAACAGATGATACTCGGAATATCAAATTGATAGTGCTTTCTTTTTCAGTAGATCAAAACTATGCTTGGAAACTGTCTGGCATTGTTTTTAAAGCTTTAAAAAGGTCAGTTACAGACTTGTAATCTCTCCCATGAGGAGAAATAAATCCAAGGTTTACACCTAAAGAAACTACACCAGCCCAGCTTCGTGTGTTAGCACTCACTTCTCTGGGCCGTGAATTACTGAGAGTGGAACACAGTGGACCCAAGGCACTAAAGTCCCAGATCTCTAGGGAAACCTTACAGCAGAGAAAGGAAACTGTGATCTGGAGACATATGTCCTCAGCAGCTTGAGAAAAAGTATCCAATATTTTGGACACCTCCCCCCACTCCTGTTTTTTAACAGTTCAAAGACCTGTGAAATATAACACATGTGTAGAAAAGTGGTAAATCTGAATGCGTGTTTAGTAAGTGAAGGGTCACCTGTGTGAGTATGAACCAGATGTAGAAATTGATTGCCAACACCCCACAAAGTTTCCTCCTGTTTATTTCTGATTCCACGCCCCTTCCTTCCTTCCTTCCTTCCTTCCTTCCTTCCTTTCTTCCTTCCTTCCTTCCAGTGTTTCTACTTTGCTTTTTACCATCACAGGCCATTTGCCCAATTTTTTGGTTTTCTTTTTGCCACCTAATTATGCCTTTAAACATTGGAGTGCAGTTATGTCAGACTTTGAACTTTATGTAAATGAATCACGTGTATGCATTCTTTGGTTTCCACCCTTCGTCATTCAGCCATGGTAATAACAGAGAGTCAGGTGGTTTCATTGGTATGTGGTGATTTATTATTATGATATCTCAGAATTAGTGATCTTTCAGTCAGTGGAAATGTGAATAGTTTTCACATTCTGGAAGTGATGCTGCCATGTGCTTTCTCATACTGTTCTTGGAAAATTTTCATTAAGAATGGAAGTGATGGATCATAGCTTATACATATATTTAGTATTTCTATCCAATGGAAGAGTGCTTGCCTTGATTTAAACTCCCACGGGAGGGTGCAGAGGTTGTCTCTGCAGCACATCATCACCGACACTTGCTACTGTCAGACTCTGTCCTTGGTTTGGCAATTTGATGTGAGTTCAGAGTTGCAAGGTTAATTTCTATCATCTTTCTTAGAGATTATATAGAACATCAGTTCACTGTAATTTGTCTAAATACAATAAGCCAATAGAACATTACAATATGGAGAAAGGACAAAGGCAAATATTATCCTTATATAAAAATGAATATGATTAATTTAATATGGATACATTCATATTAGTAAACACATTATATCAGATATATAGTAAATATCAGAATATTTAATATCAAATTAAATAAGACTATAACAATATGTTTATTTCTTTTTCAGATGAAAGTATTCCTACTCTACCAGGTAAAGCAAGAATAAAAACAGTATTTATGACTCTTTATACCTTGTGACTGAGGAAGTATAGTTAAATGGACAGGCTGTCAAGATGAGATGCTGTCTCATCCCTTTTATGACTTGAATAATTTACATGGATCATTTTATTCCACACTGTTTTTGTCAGTAAACTTCTAGGTCTGTCATGAGATCTCTGCATATGTTGTAAGTTTTGCTTGAAAGGAGGTTTGTTTCCTCTTTTAGGACAATGTCACATTTGTATGTTGTCATTATTTAAATATAGAGAGGTGGAAATTAGACCTCCTGAAGATGCAAACATTGATGTGGGCATCTTACTCCCCCGCTGTTCTCATGTAGCTGCTCAGCTTCCAATAGTCTCTAAATGTAAACTTTTCACTGAGACATAGAATTGGCGTTGCTCTGATGATGGGATGAGTGCTGTGCAGACTTGAGGCTATGTGTGTGCCTGTAATGGGATGGCTTACTGAACTGCAGGGAGTTTGCTCATCCATGGATACTGTATATAGTATCCTATTTTGCCTAGAGATAGCTTGAAAGTTCCTTACAGTCCATTTCTATGCTTCATACGTTTTGAACAAGATCTTTTTATTGTATATCCACACTCACCATTTCTGTTGGGTGGGGAAAGTTTTCACACTCCATGCAGCCCTTTAGCAAGAACCTATATCAAGAAACAAAAGGCTTCTCTGCTTCCTACATCCCCTAGAGTAACCAGCATCAACCCAGCCCTATGAAAGAAAGTTGCCTCTTTGAACATTCATAAACGTGATCAATCAGCAGTGGGCTGTTCTTAGGGTTACTTTGTGTGGCTGAAAGCACTTGCCATAGTCAGCTCTGTCTGTGCAAAATTTTCTTTTGCAAATTTACCTCCGTTTGTCCATTTGACTCATAAAGGCCATATAGGTAGTTTTCAGAAGTGATGTTAAGAATGTTCATGTAATATGAACACATACATGTATTTCTGTTGGGTATGTAATTAAGAATACAGTATTTGAGTGTAGAGGAGTACATAAACTAAGGGTCTCTCTAAACAGCTTGGAAATCCCACATTCTGTAATGCTCAGAACCAAAATGCTTATACATAAGAAGATATCTTGAACCTAAACCTAAGCATGGAATTAATTTGTGTTTATATACACACAATGTGCACCACTGTTAAATAATATTTTTAGTGTACCTGTGTTTCACTGCCTCCCTCTTTTCCTGTCTCCTCTCACTTCTTGTTCTTTCTCCAAATAGAATTTTTATTTGAATTTTAAATGAGTATGTGAGCATATATGTTTGTGTGTGTGTGTACATCTGAGTGTGTGTATGTGTACAAATGCACATTCATATATGTGCATGTGTATGTATGTGTGTAGACCCAAGGTTGACATCAGGAGTCTTCCTTGATTGCTCTCAGCCTTATTCATTGAGGCAAGGTCTCTCAACTGAACCCAGAGCTCAGAGATTTACCTAACCAGCTTGCCTCAGGACCCAGAACAACTAATCTGCCTGTTTCTGCCTCTTGAGTGCTAAGGTTGGCAGAAGTGAGCATCTGTACCAGGTGCATACTTTTCCCTGTGACCTTTCACATGAAGACAAGTGTGAAGTTTTCTTCCACTTCCAGCATCATGTGGGTTGGTTCAAAAAGTTTCATGATTTAGAACATTTCAGATTTTGAACTTTCTGGTCAGAGGCACTCCACCTGACCGTGAAACATGGTTCTAAAGGAAGTTCAAACAATTTGTCATCCCATCCTCAGTGGAAGTGATTTTTTAAGTTATTACAAAGCCTGCAAATTTGTGTCTGTATATTGTAGTTACTCTGACGGTGAGTAATAGAATCACAGGACAGTTTTAATTTGCATATTTCTAATTATTAAGTGTACTTTATCAGTTGGGCAGTGGTGGTGCACACCTTTAATCCCAGCACTTAGAAGCAGGGACAGGTGGATCTCTGTGAGTTTGAGGCCAGCTTAGTCTACAGAATGAGTTCCAGGCAGCCTGTAATACACACCAAAAAAGCATGTCTCACCAACCAAACAAACAAACAACAAGTGTACTATCTCATCTGTTTGTTGGACATTTGGATTCATTTATTTATTGATTTAAGACATGGTGTCTTGTAGCCCAGGGTGATCTCATCTTGCTATACAGCTGAGGATGTCCTTGGACATTTAAATTTTGTTGTTATTATTGTTGATGTTAGTTGTGTATGCATGCCACAGCGTGAATATGGAAGTCAAAGAACAATTTTCTCAAGTCAGCTCTCTCCTTGCTCTTTTACTATGTCCCAGGGACTGAACAGTTGCCAGGGATGTGTGATAAGGGTCTTTACCAGCTCAGCCATCTTGAGGGCCCCATGCTATTGAACTTCGATCCAGTTGCCCTCACCTCGCTAAGATCTCAAGTGTCTGCCTCCACACCCAGGGTAGAAGGTGATGAGGATAGAACCTGGAGATTTGTGCATGCTAGGCAAGGACTTTAGAAGCTAGATTTCTCTGTTAACAAAGACTCAGGCCACATATCTTACATTCATTTTCGTTATATATTATTTCTTACTATATCTAGAATTCCATTATATATTTAAACTCCGTATAAAGCCCCAATGATCTTTCATATCTCACACTCTTTGCCACTCTGTAGCCTCTTTCCATTCTCTATAGTATTTTCTGATGGCAAGATGGTTTTTTTTAACTTAATATCAAACTTCTCAGTAGTTTCTGTTATGGTCGTGCCTCCTTGACAGTGTTTAGTAACTCCATATCCACCTTGATGTCACAAACTATTGTCATCACACCTAGCCAAGATAATTTATTTTTAAATTATACTGACTTAGTTACTGTTGTATTGTTGTAAAGAGACACACACCATGGTCAAGGCAATATATATAATTTAAACGGAGCTTGCATATAGTTTCAGAGGGTGAGCCCATGACGGTCATGGAGGCAAGCATGATGATAAGCAGGCAGGCATGACTGGAATAGTACCTAAGAGTTTACATGCTGATCAGCAAGTTGGAGACAAAGAAAAAGACCGGACCCGCTGTGGGCTTCTTAGACCTCAAAGCCCACTTCAGAGACACATCTCCTCCAGCAATGTCTCACCTCCTAATTCGTCCTAAAGAGTCCACAAATATTAAAGTGTATGAACCTACAGGGATGGTTTTCATGCAAACCACCACAGGTACCTATGTTTTTCTCTTTCTATAAATTTAAGAAGATTATCCAAGAAAGTGGAAAACATTTGTATTCTTCATTCCTTATTCTGAGGATAGGACCTCAGAATGACACTGAACAAGAAGAGTTGAGAAGGGACTCTTGCTTTGTTTCTGACTGCAAATAGGGAAGTGTCCAGTGTTTACTGATGATTTTAATGGCTTCCTGTAGTTTTGTGTTTGGGAGTGGTTAATACTCACCATAGCTTCTTGGCAAAAACTATTTCTGTTTCTATTTTTGAGACACTAAAATGATAATCACCTTTCCTTATTTTGGCTTAATACTCTTATGATATCTAGTGTTACGTCTTGTAACTAATGGTTGCTTAGTTACAAGGCCTAACTCCTCTCCCTCCTCCTCCTCTTCTTTTACTTCTTTCTCTTTCTCCTCATTCTCTAGTCTTTCCAGAAGTTATCAACTTGGTTAGTGTCTCAGTTAGGGTTTCTATTGTTGTGATAAAACTATGACCGTCATTGGGAGAAAAAAGAGTTTATTTTGTGTTACACCATATAGTTTGCTACCAGGGGAAGTTGGGGCAGGAATTCAAGGCAGGAACCTGGAGGTAAGAGCTGATACAGAGGTCATGTAGGAGTGCTGCTTTCTGGCATGCTTTCTATGGTTTGCTTAGCTTGCATTCTGATACCACCCAGGACCACTATCCCAGGGGTGGTACGACCCATGGTGAGCTGAGCCCTCCCACATCAATCATCAATCAAGAAAATGCACTGCAGGCTTGCCCTAAGCCAGTCCAGTGGGAGCATTTCCTCAAGTGAGGTTCCTCTTCCCATAACAAGTCTAGCTGGTTTCAAGTTGGCATAAAATTAACTAGCACAGTTAGTCTTCTCCAAGAACAAATATTTAATTTATGTATTATTTGTTTATTCATTCTGTTATACAGTGCTTTTTATACAGTGCTTTCATTCATTGTTTTCTTGTTGATTTCTGCTTTTATCTTTAGGTTTTCCTTCTTTTGATTTTCTTTCAGTTCATTTTCCTTGCTTCCTACCCTCTTGGGTTAGACTGGTCTTCTATTCTTACTTACTAGAATACATTTTCAGATGTAATTCTAATCATCACAAGAGTCATTTGTTTATCAACATTTCCTTTTCTATAAGGTATTGAACCAGTGGGAGTTAGCCAGCCATCTCTGCTTTTTCTTCAGTTAGAAGGTCTGTTTGGACAGTGATCATTTTTATGTTAAAATAATTGGATAAAAGGGCTAACAGGTGGCTCAGTGGTTTAGAGTCCATGATTGTTTTGATGAGTTTGGTTCTCAGCATCCCTGTTGGTTCACTCACAACTGTCTGTAACTCCAGTTCCATGGGGATCAGACACTTTCTTTTGATATCCTTGGGCACAGCATTCTCATGTGTGCCCAGCACACACACACACACACACACACACACACACACACACACTTAGATACAAAAAACCCTTCCAATTACTAGATACCATGGAAAGAAGATAAAGTCTTGAGTGAGTATGCACAGTTGCCATGAGCACAGCCTGTAGTGGACAGGGCCTTAGATCCATGGGCATGGCAAAGGATTTCTTGTGTCAGGCTCAAGGAATTGACAAAGTCTGATCACGATCCAAGGACTTGATGTTGACAGTGTGCACCCAAAGTATCCACTATAGCAGCTTCCTCATCCTGTATGTCAGTAGTTGAGATTGCTTGCCTACAGCGACCCTTCACTGAGCTGCCAGGCTGTTGGTGCAACTTCATCAGAGAACTTAAGGTTCACTCAGTCTCATCTTGCTTCTGTTATTTGTGCTTGTATGTCTTTTTAAATCTTTCTTTGCCTCCAGTCAGAGTCACAAACTCAGCTTCTCAGGCCATGGCAAGATACTAATGATTATTAAGAACAGTTACAGGTAGTGCTGGGGTCTACCCTCGACAAGAGTTGGGGGTTGTCAAGGACTATGGATACCTGGTAGGCGAATAAGAAAACATACAATTGAGATACAATGCTGACAGACTGTTGTTTTTGGCATCGGAGTCCTTGAACTTGGGAGTCGGGTGCTAACTTAGACTTGACTCAGCCCCAGTCTTTTATTAAAATCATACAAAGAAATTGGGTTACAAAATTCATAGGTGGTAGGTAAATGCTTCTCTAGTTTCCTGTGCCAACATTTTCTTGTGACACAGAGCAATACAGATTTAGAACAGAAAAAGGGAACTATACAATCTCAGACATAAAATTTTTTACAGCAAGCCCAATTTTTTTATATCTCCTGACCACCAGTCTCCAGTGAGGTTGGGGGCAGCAGAATTGTGGTTACAAAATCAGTATCTTTCAGACATGTGTGAGACAATATGGTTTCATAAACGGGCAAACATGAGGTCATACTGCTGATCCTACAGTCTGTCTACAAAAACATCCTCACTCAACCTGTATGGGGAATTCCTAAGAGGCTGCCTCCATTGTCCCTAACCCAAGGAAGCTATTGCTAACTTCCTGGGAAATATCTGTATATTATTCCATCCTCAGTTTTATCATAAAAATGTCCTATTTTTATTATACAGAATTGAGACTAAGACTGGGGGAACAGCTGCAGATTTACTCATCTCTGCCCGCTGCTCTAGGTTACTTTCATTTCCACCCAGAGTGAGTGACTGTAACATACATTTCTCTTGAATTCATGAACATTCTTCACTATAATATCATTGGTAGCAGCTAATTTCTGGATATCAAGTGGGCTCCTACTAAATCTTGCCAGGTCACCAAATACCGGCTTAATCAGGGAAGGAAGAAAGAAAAGGAACAGTAAAAAGACAAAAAGAATGATAAGTACTAAGAACGATTGCAGAAATGACATCACAAGGTGCTAGCACCAAAGAAGCAGGCCTTGGTGTCTCTCAGTACTCATACTGGGGCCCACAAGAGGCCATAGCCTCGAGCTCTGAAGCACGGTACCCCTGGCAGGCTTTTCTTCCTTGTCATCGGGGGTCTCAACCATCTCCAGCTTAATGTGGGGTATCTCCGACAAGGTAGTATCCTTTAGTTTCAACCTTAGGCCAGATACTTTGCTAAGGACTCCATTGACATTCCTTCACTCAATCTTCATGATAACGCTATAAGGTAGGCACAACTACTGTCTTCTTTCACAGATGGTGAAACCAAGGTTTACAATGGTATAGTAAATTCCAATTTACCAATGATAAATATCTGAACTAGAAACAACGTTTGAACATGGGCATTCTGGTGCCGTATCTTATATTTTTCTTTGCTTTGTGTGTGTGTGTGTATAACATGTAAAATTATGTGCATATATAATACATATAAATATATATTTATATTATATCCATATAAATATATATGCATCTATAAAACATACACACACACACACACACACACACACAGGATTTCATGCTGGCTTCAATAAGGTATGGGATTATACACATGTGCATCATACTTAGGCCAGAGCCTACATTCTTAATTTTTACATTAAGCTTCTTCTTGTGTCTCGGGAGAATTCCACTTTATATCCCCAAATATCTTTAAATTGTCTTACATTGATAATATATTGATGTTAATGTTTTCATTTCTGTCGAGGAAATCCTTTTTTTGGAACGCCTACAGAGCATCTGATAAGCTCCCTGAAATTTCAGGTTCCATTCTAAGCAGAACTAATAGAGTCCTGCTCCTTTAAGGCACATGGCAGACCTCAGTGCACTTTAGTCAGCTGCTACCTAGATTCATAGTATTCACAGGAGCTCTGATGGACAGCTGCTGGGCATCTGTTCTACTTCCCTTGTTGTGTTTCACAGGAAGTTGGAGAGCCATCTGCTTGCGGTCTCAGCAGCCAGCATTTGCTCCAGTGGAGAATGTCGAAGAAAATGTAGTCGTGACTCTGGGGAGCCACTGTGTTCTTGAGGTTTCAAAGCCACCATCATCACGGCACCCCCTTCTCTTTATATAACCCCCTGTACTGTTGCGCTGCTTTGAACAAAAGCTGATTTGAATCCAAATACTGTCATGGAAATCTTCACAAATCCAGAACAATTTAGGCAGAAATTCTTCCAAATCTGAAGAAATCACAGGAAGGCAACAGGCTTATGGTTCTTCAATTGACTTTCAATAGCTTCCTTTTTAAAACAGTATTAAAAAGTTGTCTATAAAAGTAACTCTGCCTTTGCCAAGGAAAGCTTCTCATTAAAGGCAGCACGGTTATTAACGACTTCTGAAGAATAGTAACTGTTCAAACAAAGCTGCCCATAAAAACTACATTTTAAAAATCTACAGGATTTCTCTCTTAGTTCCCAAGCTAAGTAGTCTACATCACCTAGACTTCAGGTAGAGATCAATTTAATGGCACATCATGGGTAAGTGCCATTAAATTGATCTCTACCTGAAGTACCATTGGAAACAAAGTACATTGGTACTGTTTCCGCAACATTGGTACTGTTTCTGCAGCAAAGTCATGAGAATCCCATTCATTTCTAGGCTTCACACTGTTTGTCACCTCCCAGAGCTACCACATAGACACCCAGACTTGTTTTTCATTTGAGAACACTGCTACTCTCCTTTTCTCATGGATTTTTATTCCTTACTGTGAAAAGCCCTATTTAATCTGAGAGCAACAAATGTATGGGACCCTTAGACTAATCTACAAACTGCATAACTATGTCTTGATTTATCCATCTACTTGTACTAGGAAATTTAAATTTATGCTCCATCATGTTGTAATTTTTGGACTTCCTTTCATTCTTCCAAGCAAGAGCTAGATAGGTGAGTCAAGGACATAAGGAATATCAGAATCTGAAACCTGAGGGTGCTCAACAGGTCAGTATGTCTTGTTAGAATCATTTCATATAGCAGGCAGATCTCAGAGTCAACATTAAAAATAGCTCAGGAAGAGACAATGGAGTCATTACTGCCCTATATTTGTATGTAATATTGTCCATAAGCTGTTTGCCATAGTTATTTTTGAGCAACATGCTGTAGGACATGGAAACTAAAAGACATTTTGATTGTTGATTGACCAGATAGAAATCACAATACTTCACAGTGGTTTTATTCCAAGTATGCTTCTATTGGATAAGCACAGATGCCGAGGACCTAGCAGCATCACACAATTCATGGTAGAAACTTGACAACTAGTTATTGAATAATGAATTACTTGGTACATGAGTGACTGAGTTTGGATCTGGTATCCAAAGATCATTTGCTCTTGAAGGACTTTTCCATTGGCACAGAAAATGAATGATGAATTCATATTTCTCAGAAAGTTTCCAGTCTACTCTGGTACAATATACTTCTAGAAAAATGATAAGAGGCAATATGATCTCACAAGGCTGATCTGATGGAAGAATTCTGCTTCTGATGTGATATAAGAGATCTGGAGTAAGTACAGAGTTGGGGCAGTGATAAGGGCTAAGCTCTGAAGTTCTTTCTAATAATCTAGAAAGATAATCAAAAAACACCATCAAATTCAGAAATAGAGTATGTGGGCAGCCTAGCAAAAAGAACAGGAATAAATAGGGATCAGAAAACCAAAGAGTCAAGAGAGGGGCGGAACTTGGCCAGTAAGTGAGGGTCATGGACAGTCTCCTAGGTCACCTGTATCTGTGGTTCTGTGCGTTTCTGCTGTAATGTGGTACTATGAGTAGCTGCTGAGTCTGACAGGCTAAGAATGAGGCAAGTGGGTGATACCCTTGGACTCTATGCACTAGCACCAGGCTTGTAGTAACTTGAATGGCAATCTTGGATTCAGGAGATGTGGGTATCCAGAAGTTCTGGGACCAAGATACTAAAAACAGCTTGCTTGTCATTTGTTTAAGAAGGAGATGGGACAAGAATGGGTAGAGAGAATGAAATACACTATGGATATCCAAGTTGACTCAGTGTTAAAGCTCTAAAACTTTTCAACTAATCTTCAAAAATAAGCATTGTTTTTGTTCTTCCTTTAGAAAAGTTCAGAAAGTGAAACACCCAGTGGTTTTCTCAATTATGAAGCCTAACCAGTATATAATGTTACACACTGGCAAGTGGGGTAATTTACTGTTTACTAGAAATCTTTGTTATATAGGAAACAAAAATATTTGATAAATAATACAATATGATAATATAATAATATAATAATAAAACTCACAAGATTCCTTCTGTGGATAAAAAGAAATTCCCTCAAGAATCAACAAAATCTTTTCACATTATGGAGGGCAAGATCCTGGCTTGGGTTATTTGAGGACTCAGTTAAAGTTGCCTATATGAGTCTTCAGTCTATAGTTATAACAAAATATCTGAGATAATCAGCTTATATAGAAATATATTTTTTGCCTCCATTTTAGAAGTTCTTTTCTATGAAAGAAATTCAGATGGTTTCATTGTTTTGGGTCTGTGGCAGAGCAGTTCTTCAAGGCAGGAGAAAAGCCATTCCTAATATGGCCAAGAAACAAGAGAAAAGAAGAGAACAGGTCTGAGGACCCTTCCCTTCTTGAAGAGCATCTGCACCGGTGATCTAGGCTTCCCATTGGGTTTCATCTTCCAAATATCCCATCATTTGTCAATAGCAGAACCCTGGGAAGGAAGTCGTTAGAATATACGCCTTTGAAGGGGCATTCAAAATCCAAATTATGGAAGCATCTTTTCTGATTTGCACTTGGCCCTTTAGTCAGCAGGAGCTGCCATTCCTAGCATCTTCAAGTTGCTCTCTCCTCTGGGAGCCACATTCTATGAACCAGGTGGTGAGCCTAACTAACTCAATTTATTTTACCAGATCTTTCTGGGAGGAAAGCAGTTTTAAATCTCCATTGTGGTTTGCTTTGCTCTTCATGGCACCAGCGTTCAATAAGAAAATGAAACTCTCTAACCTTGTTCGATTCTGAAATTCTCTAGTCTTCAAATATGTGAGTGGAATGAGAATCTCCATTTGTTTAATTGGTTAGTAGCTCAAGTACATTATGCTCTGTTAGTGTCCTTGTTGATAGTGTCATACTTGACAAATGTACCTTTTATCTTTTCTTTCCTAGGCTTGTTCTTTTTCTTCTTTCTTTGTGGACTCGTATGTACTGGCTTTTTGAAATCCCCAGAGAAGGTTGTGAATGATGAATTAAGTGAAAAGTCTTTACTCATGGCACAGTAGGAATACAGAAAGTGCTGCACATTCACTGCTGGACTGGGCTTTTGACTGTGTTGTAGGATTGGATATCCAGCATTCACCCTGTACTGCCTCGAAGTCCCTGGAGCTCTCGACTCAGTGGCAAGGAGCAGAGTCCTGCAGAAAAGCAGAGCAATGAAATTATTGACCTCCAAAAATCCTTCATTCCACTCTGATTCTGCATTCAATACAGGTAGGGCTCCTCAAATCCCTGTAATTTTAACAAAGAGACAATAATCTGGATTCAAGATACAGAAAATTAACCCAGATTCTGTGATTTAGGGAGGTGGTGGTGGGAAGCTGGGAATCATCAGCACCCTGCAGATCTAGTGCCTTGAAGAGAATATGTTTCTCTCATCCTGGATTGATAGAAATGTTACCATGACCTAAGAAATCAGGAGAAAGGATCTAGATCTATGCTCTATTGTCTTTTCTTTATGCTGAAATCCCTAAGAATTATCATGAGTGTCTGAGAACTGAGTATATCCTTCATATATGATCTAAAATTCTCTTCTGTTTCCAAATGAGATGCCCAGTTATCCAACAAGGTTCTTCAAAATGTTATTAAAATCGTGTGTGTGTGTGTGTGTGTGTGTGTGTGTGTGTGTGTGTGTGTGTGTG
>JADRCH010000169.1:4708440-4755126 GCA_019843965.1 Rhynchomys soricoides | reverse complement strand
GTGTGTGTGTGTGTGTGTGTGTGTGTGTGTGTGTGTGTGTGTGTGTGCGTGTGTGTGTGTGTACAGGTACTTTAGGAGACTAAAGTATTGGATTCCCCTTCCCCCTGAGCTGAAATGAAAGGTATTTGTGAACTACCTGCCGTGAATTCTGGTAGTTGAACTCACAATTTCTGCAAAAGCAGTATGTGCTCTTAACAGCCAGCCATCTCTATAGTCTCCCAACAAGTGTCTTCCACAATCATTTGACATTTTCTGGTGTTGAGCTGGCTTCTGTAACTTACCCATGGTCCAAATGAAGCAGGGTGGTGAAGCACATGCTCATGAGGGAGTGGATCTCCATAATCAGGCCATGGCTGATTGTAGTTACTTTGGAAGGTAAACACAGGATTAGCATAGCAGCTCAGACCACAAGGGATTCACTAAGCATCAGGGATGGGGTCTGAACACTCAGCTTCTTCCTCATTTTCTTCAATCTGAAACCCAGGGCCTTAGGCTTATTCTTCAATGGCATATTCCCTTCCTTCCTTTGTTTAGGTTAGCATATGAACAAGTGGGTTTCATTGGGGCATTTTCATAGGCATGTTACTATACTTTGGTTTCAATCCATCCTATTCTCACTGTCCTCCCCCTGCCCCATTTTGACTCTTAACCACACAATTGTGCTGAGATCATTCTGGAAAAAGGAGGGGGAAAAGCGAACAACATACGACTGGAGGGATTTACGGGTTTTACAAAAGATCCATATAAATCTTATTATCACCTCTTAATTTTGATATGGAGAAGTTTAATCTTCTTCCTGGACCAATGGCTTCAAGATATATTAAACAATAGAAAAATACAAATGAAATGCACATTGCATTGCTACTAGGGTAGAATTATTTCGAGACCTCGGGAGAAGGGTAATATGTCTTTGTTGAGAGAACAGAAGGTCATGTTACAGCTTCAAGCAGTCATGTCAACATGTTATTAGACATTGGTCCATATACAGTCTTCTGTCTGAGGTAAATGGCACCATGACACTTCAATTGTCCATGTTATTCTTTTTATTGCCATGGGCATTTATCTAGATCCCTTCCCAAATGAAACCTGAAACTTGCTAGCTTCTTGCATATGTCTCTGAAATTCTATTTCATATCTTCTTTTAGCTCTTGACAGCTGGTAGATGCTCATTTATCCACCCATAGCCTGGCAGCTTCCCAGCTATCAAATGCATAGTTTGAAATGGAGAAGTGGGGGCAGGCAGAGAAACCTGCCATCTGAGTTAAAACTGTGTTTTATCTCTAAGGAAAGATGTAACCTTAGGCCTCCTGTATGCTTTAAGAATATATTTTCCTACAGAGACTTCTCTTATTTTAAGTAGCCTGAAAATAACTGGTCCAAGGAATAAAATGAAACCTGTCCAAATCAAAAGCAAGAGCCGTAAGCAAAGGTGGCAACAAATCCTAAGATGCTTTGGTTTGTCTGAAGTAAAAAATTCAGCAGGTTCTCTCACTGAACAAGCACATCGGGACAATCTGATCAGTGTACTGACAAAGGGGCTGTATACTCTGAAGACTGTGCACCATTAGGAGCACATTAGACCATAGAGATACAAACATTTTGTTTTCTCTCTCGTTGTGAAGATCAAAGTGAATTCGAAACACAAATTTAACTCATCTCTCCACCAACACATTTCAGACAACCAGACAAATGCAGCATGGAGGAAGCCCCTGAGAGCTCCCCAGCTTAAGAAGAGCTGGCATCTTGACTGCAGGGATAGGGCTGCCAGTACATCTGCTTGATAATGACTTCAACAAAAAACAGAATCATGCACAAGACACATGACACAGATAGCAACCGTTCCAAGACCATTATGGAGGGTGTGGTCTAGTCCATGCCACATGAGGTGGCAGAGCACTCACTCCATGCTTCACACCAGCTCTTGGTGATTTCTTACAGATATTTACTAAGCACATGGCATATAGAACATTAAAAGGCTTTCGAAAAAAAATCCCTCAGTTTTCAACTTCTGAAGGATTATTAACTTCAAAGTCTGAAGAAATGTCGCCCTTCTATCTTTGGAAATGCCAGAAGCCTTTGCATATCCTTACCATAGTACCAAGCAACCCCCAGCAGAGACAGAACGATTACTGCATCGGTGGCGAGAGGATGGCTTTTGATCTCTTAACGTATTGGAAAATACTTAAAGGTAAGCCATCTGCTAGCTGAGGAACAAAAACAGATTACATCACACCCTGCTAGAAAGATTGTGTTAAATCCTGTATATCAAGACTTTTAATAATTCTATATTAAGTCAGCTAATAGGATTAGGTACACATTTTCTTTAGGCTTATTTCTTCAACTATTAAAAAAAACTTTTTGTGTGTATGTGTGTGCCAACCTGCAAAATTCAAGAGTATTCTACTGTGAATATAAAGGGTGCTTTCAAGAGGAAGTGTTTCTTCAGATCAACACTGCTCGCTAAGGAGAAGTACCACATAAGTGCCTTTCTAGATGAGTTGGAGGGGACAGGGAAGCTAGTGTATCTGTTGAAGTATTACCTGTGCATTATGAGCCTGACAACATGAGGTCCACACATTCACGGCTTTTTATCAGGGAATAGGGAAATTCAGACAGATGGAGGAGAAGTGGCTGGTCCTCTCCGTAATAATAATTAGTTGGTAACTATGGTGACAGTACATCTTGAGGCTGGATGACCCACAGGTATTGCAGATAATAAAAGAATGAGCTTTCACTGCTAAGAACTAAAGTATCTGCAGGACTATATGGTCCCTCCCGACCTTAAGAAATCTGGCATTCTGAACAATATCACACACAAGCTAAATGTCGGGTTCCCTGTCTTGTGTTGAGCTCTGCTCATATGACAGGGCCTTGGAGTATATTTGTATGATGACTCACGCCAATAAAAAGAAAGGCCTTTATGCTTTTTCCTCATCATCAATTTGTTTAATACCATTCTACAATATCAAAACATGAAATATACACATTCTGTAAACTACTTTAAAAATCTACGTATAAAAGGTGCATTTACTCTGTACATCAGAGATCCCTCTGAGATAAATCAGAGTTATAGGAGTGACCCCAACAAATACATTTATCTCTCAATGGTACTTCAAGTAATTATTTCCTTGGTGGGTGGGGGAGGGGAGCTTGGAGCTAGGCTAGAGGTCAGCAAGCTCCATCAGTTCTCCAGTCCCCACTCTCCAACGGTGAGTAGTCATCCCCAGCTTTACAGGTAGGTCTGAGATCTGAACTCAGATCCTTGTATTTGCACAGTAAGCACTCATACCCAGTGCATCATTCTGCTAATCCCTTGAGAATTTCTTTAAAAGAAAACCTCACTTGTATTGAGATTCAGTAATTCTTGTTTCATGACAATACAGTTTCACAAAGAAATGTGGAGAGCCAAAGAAAAATGCCGAAATCAATGTTTAAAAACCAGTGCAAGCTTTTTCAGATTTAAGACATTTGAAAAGCATTTGTTGGATCACATTTTCAACATTTCTAGACATGTTTGCTTTGATTGTGCTTTAATTATTGAGTAATACAGAGTGGGATCAACTTAATTGGCCATGGCACAAATGAGAAAAGATACTGCAAAAGTAGTGCCCTGAACATTTAATTGTTATTAATTATGCCTTGGTACAAATGGCCCAAACTTAGCATGAGTGACCTTTCCAAACATGATAAGCACAATTAATGATAAATCTAATAACATTTCCCACATAGGGAGATATGCTACTCATTAACACTTTGGCATCTTCTAATCCTTACAACTGGTGTTTTTATTTCACATATTTTTAAACTTTTCATGCTTTGTTCACATTGTTCATCCCATTCCCGCTCATCTCTGTCTTCCCTCATATCTGCCCTTCACCTTTGCAACCCTCCCCCAAATTAAACAAAACAAAACAAAACAAAACAAAACAAAACACCAGGGAGAGGTGGGGCAGCTCTCCAGAGCACCACAGCCAGTGAGGATCAGGGCAAGTTCTGCACAGCCCAGGGACAACCATGTGATACCTGACAACTGCCCAGACCAGGACATTCCCATGTCCTATAGTGGCAATACCCAGCCCCTGATGCTGTATAGGCACAGACTCAGACATGTTCCTTAGTGGCAGCATGGCTTGGGACTTCATCATGGCCTCACATGGTAAGGCTGGCTACTCACAACAAGCTACTCCTCCATTTTTGCATCTCCAGTTCTCTCTTCATCATGCTTAAACTGTTCCACTTTCTCTCCCATCTGTTCACCACATACGTGCACATTGTAGTGGCTCCTGCTGCAGGCTGGTCACATGGCTGCCAGGCCTCTGGGTGACGTCCTCTGCCCATACCCCACGGCTTGGAGGCAAGGGGGTCTCTAGGTAACTACAGCCTTTCTGTCTGGCATGGCCATGGGGGGGGGGGGTCTAGGGATGTCTCTCCCCACTCAGCTCCCAGGTCTTCAGCTAGGTTCCTCCTCCCAGTGTGTTAGGTGAAAAGTCCCATCACAGGCACTGATATTGGATAAAAAGGCATTCTCCAAGCCCTGCCCATTGTCAACTCCTTTCCTAAGTTTACTTGCTGGTTTGTGATACTGGTAAAGAAAGTCAAACCTCTCATCTGGCATAGACATTCTGCTCTCATTAGGACTAATAGTGCAGAATGGGAAACTTTCCTTTAATTCCATAAAGAACGTGGACTTCCCAACGTTTGGCAATCCAACAATACCAATTTTCAATGAGGTCTCAAATCTTCCAATAGTTGGGGGTGATTTAATTCCATCCCCACCCTGTTTTCAGGGGTATCATGCACTGGGACTCAGGATCACAGGCTGCAAAAATTGGCATCACTGGCAACCAGATGTGGGGAAGAAGGCAGAGAGAACACAGGCCCGGCACTCCACCAAGCCTCACGCACAATGGTCTACATATTATTTTTAAATTGAAGAACTGAAATTTGATCCAGACAAAGAGTCTATGGATGAATTGCTAACCTCACTTCCTTCAGGGTCTCAGGAATGATTTAAAAAGGGAAAAGGGAACATTAATAGTTTCACAACCATATTTATATTAGTCTTTGAGAATTTCCTACATGTATACAATATATTTTGATCATATCCATTCTCCAACCCCAACTATTGGAAGATTTATCCCCCACACTCCCTGCGCATCTCCCTCCTAACTTCTGTTCTCTTACATAAATACACTGATCCCAGTTAGTGCTGCCTCTATATGCATGGGTGTAGGCAATCCACTGAAGGATGGGTACGCTACCAGGGACTGAGGCGTCTCTAAAATAACTGTCCCTCCTCCTGCAGCCAACTGTTGATGTCTTCTCAACCAAGAGTGGGGCTTCTTGAGCCTCTCCTCCAGCTGTTTGGAATTCTGACAGGTTTGATCTTATAGAGATAGCATAGATACCATGGTCTATGAGTATTATGGCCCTGTTTTGTCAGAAGACAGTGTCTCCAAGTAGTCCTTCCCAATCTCCAGCTCTTATACTTTTTGCTACCCCCTCTTCTTTGATGTACTCCAGTCCTTGCAGGAAGAGGAGAGCATGATCAACCCCGGAGAGAATACTGAAAGTTTAAAGTGGCTAAAGAAACCAAAGCAGATCCAAGGAGGAGAATTCAAAGTGAGATTTGATACCAAAGTATTTGTCCTTTCTGTCACTGCTAGCTCTCACTGGGGAAGGGCCAGGAAGCCATTCTCTGTACTCTCTGACTTAACTTCAGCTCCCTTTGTTTCAGATCTTTGACGAATAGACATACTGATGGCACTGCTGGGGAATGCTCAGAATTTAGATCAAGGACCCTCACAAGTCTCCTTTGGGCCAGGCCTTATTAGACCCTTCTAGGTTGTTCCTTCCATTTGTTAGTTTGAGGGAGTCAAAACAGAATGCTAATTGGAAGTCTTTCTCAAGGCTGTGAGATTTTCTCCTTCATATACCTTCAACTTTAAGTTTACAACTTTATATTTTTCTTTCATGTTCAAAGATGCCTTATTAACTTATTTCCTTACCAGAGTAATCCAGTGGAGGACAAAGACAGGTAAAAACATAAAACAGTAGTCATAAGAAACCTCTGAAATGTAATGGAAAACATCACATGAATTAATGATTACTGACGTGAAGTGACATATACACAATAATAGGACCATATCTGCTAGTATAAGCATATTTAGGGATTACAGTTTTGAATATATAATGGTGCTCAAAATATTTATAACACCAATGTTAACATTTGTGTTAGAGCTGAACTAGTTGTTAAAAAAATTCCCCACCATCGAATTTTAGTATCTAAAGTTTATTTTTTCCTCACAAAATTCTTCAGTGTTGGGTTCATAGGAGAGTGGCCTTCCATGTGCCAATCTGGACTATGAATTCTTTCCATGGATATCTCTGATGTCTTTAGGATGTGGCTACAGGGTCCCTAGATTCATCTTCATTTGGAAGCGCAAAAGGACGAATCATGGAGAATGTTCCATGGAGATCGATGCCTGTGGACCGGGGAAGAAGTGGTGCCCATCACATTCATCGACTTTCTGTTGGCTAAAAGTCATAAATTACATCTAACTTCAAGGAAGGCTGAGAAATGTGCTCTCTTTAAGAATCCCAACTTCCAGAGTACTGAGAACCAAAAGGTGTATTCAGTCTGAAGCAGCTGATCCAGGCTACCAGCTAAAATTGGCTGATGAAAATTAAAGAAATTACAGTGAACACAGTAAGCTGATTTAATGAGTATATTAAAGTATTAGAGAGCCTTGCTGTAGTGTGTAGTTCCTACTACCCCACTTCTTTCAGCTCTGGGCGGACCATGATACCAACCCTGTCCAGGTTCCCTCATATATGCTCATGAAGCACACACACACACACACACACACACACACATACACACGCTTATTTTTAATATATTTTTTCTTAATGGCTGGGTTCTTCTAAGTCTTCCTCAGTTAGTGTACCCTTTTCTTCACTCCCAGCTCAACATCTCTAAATCTGCCCTCTGCTCAGTTGCTCAGTTACCTTTAGTCCCAGATAAGCACCCCAAATCTGCCCTCAGCTTAGTTGTGTTTCTAATCTCCTGCCTGCTACCCCAGGCTCAGTCAGGAAAGTGGCCAATGGCCACTCCATTGGAGATCTCACATGGCTGGTATCTCTCTCTCCCTCAGAAACCTGGTAAATTTTTTTTCTCTCCTGAGACTCTAGCCTGCCTTAGGGAAACTGGCTGTCCTGCCTCTTCTGCCTGGCCATTGACTGCTAGCATCTTTATTGATTGATCAAGAACCAATTGGGGAACAGGACCTTCAGCATTCATTCTCCAGAGCATCAGCACCAACCATTCTACTTCCAGCTATGTTATTTCGTGACTTTGCTACGAATTCTCAGTTTAATTTTTCTTCAGTTTTAGCAACTATAATGATTCTGCTGCCTTGAACTCACTCAGTTTCCATATTCCCTCCATGCTAATTGCTATTCATAATAGACAAAATATGGAACCAGTCTAGATGCCCACAAACGGATAAACAGATAAAGAAAATGTGGTATATAGATGCAGAATGGATTTTAATTGAGCCATCAAGAAGAATGAAGTTATGACATTTGAAGTAAAATGGATGGAAGGGGAGATCATCATGTTAAGTAGGACGAGCCAGACTCAGAACCATGATGCTTTCTCTCTTAGGAAGAATCTAGAATTAATAACTATGAAAGCTTGTGCACAGATCTGTAGAGATGAGCCAGGAAAATGGAATGGAGAATTTGAGGTGAGAAAAAAGAGACTAAAGAGAGAGGAGTGGGGAGGGGAGAAACAAGAGAGGGTAATGATACAGAATCATGAAGGATGAATGGATTAGGGAAGAGAAAGGGGACCAGTGGAAGGCCAAGGGACTGTGTTTGTGGGGAACAATAGGGTTGAGTATGGATACAATATGTATTTGTATGAATATAAAAATAAAATCCGTATTTTGTACACTTAGCATTAATTTTAAGAAACAACACATGATAACTTTGAGAGATATGTGCTCAGTGGATGAATGGCTTTCTCGGATTGACTATGGATCTTCTGTATTAAGGAACAGAGATTATGGCCCAGATGCTACAGCAGCAAATCAACTGCATGTTGTTGTTTACTGTTGTTTCATTTGTTCTGTACTCACAGCAATGGTATAGATCTTACATATTCAACATTTCAAGCAACGTGTGTCCCTCTGTTCTGAAATTCAATTCCTGGTACAATGCAGAGTATTGTTTAAGTCTGTCCTTGCCTACTTAGACTCCTAGGTTAGAACCACCAACTATGCCAAATATGGAAGGAACAGAGAGGAGCCGAGAATAACTCTTTACCTTAATCTTTGTCTTAAGCAATGGCTTATTCCACTGGTCCTCAACCTTCCTAATGCTGCAACCCTTTAATACAGTTCCTCCTGTTGTGGTGTTCCCCAAGCATAAAATTGTTTTCATTGCTACTTCACAACTATAATTTTGCTACTGTTATAAATCTTACGGTAAACATCTGATATGCAGGATATCTGATATGTGACCCCTGTAAAAGGGTCATTTGATCCACAGGTTGAGAATCACTGGCTCATTCCTTCTGAGCTTCAGTTTCCAGATAGAGAAAGTGAAACCAATAACACCTACTTTGCAGAGTTTTACATACAGAAATTTACATATGAAAAACTTAATGAGGCAGTTTATACATTGTAATCACTGTCATCATCATGTTGAGTAGTCGTGATTGACTAATGTTATGCAATTATTATATAATACAAACTTGTACACATCCTCCAGGATTGCTACATGCTACCCATAGTCCAAGAAAAGCACTAATACCTAGAATGAACACTATTAGAATTCTAATTAGAGAACAAATATTTCTGGCCTCTGTCTCCAGCTGAGGCCTTCTCAAACACAGTCCTTGCTTAGTACAGATGATAATGCATCAGAGACTCTGTCCATCAAAAGCTAAAGATGGCATCCTTACTTCTCTTTACTTTGGACTGGATCACTCTACCTTGAGTGTCCACAGTAGCAGAGCTACGGTGAAGCTTTTATGACTCCTGGCCGCACAGAGCCTTATTAAAGGATCTTATCTATGTTAATACCTGACAGCAGGTGTGGATTATTTGAATGTGTGTACCAAGAGAATTGACCGCTGTTTTGAATTAGCAGCTGTGGTTTTTTGTTTTTTTTTTAAGTGACATTTTTATATCAAAACAACAGAAGTGTTCTTTCCCCTCTCTTTGCTGATGCATAACACTGAAGAAGACAGGAATGGCCTTCAGCTAATGCGGATCAATTTCTATGCAGCTTCACCCACCAGTTACTTACTGTTGATTGCATTAACCTTTCCCACTCCCTTTATGGGTTATATTTTTCTTCTATATTGCCATAGTCAAACTTGAAATTACATAATAAAGTTTTATATTATTTCTTGTTTTATGCCTCTTAGTATGCTGAATTTATTTATTTTTTTTAATTATTTCCAGGAAAATATGAGATTCTTACCTGTCAGTTCAAATTTTATATGCTGTTGTGAGTTTGTTTGCTTGGTGTGTGTATATGTGTGTTCAAGTTCATGTATGTGTTATATGTGCAAATGGATGTGTGGACACATGACCACATGGAGGACAAAGGGGGATGTTGGTATCCTGTATCACACTTTGCCATATTCTTTTGAGACAGGTCCTTCACTGATCCTGGAGCTAGCTAGCAGCCAGCTATCCCATCCCAGTAGTCTTCCTGTGTCCATCCCCATACCACATGACGGGGTTATGGGCACAAGTAGTCATTCCTAGCTTTTTACGTGGGTCTTGAGTTCAGAACTCAGGTCCTGATGCTTGTTCAGCAAGAGACCTTTTCCCAACCACTTCTCCAGCTGTAGGTCCTGAGTTTTCATTAAAAGAACATATTTCTGTTCCTTCTATCTCATTCAGAACATTGGAATTCCAGGAAGGAAGAGTTTGCTGCATTCACCTGTGTAAGCACACTCTCTGTGCCTAATCACATGTGATTTATATTTCTGCTGTATTCATCTGGGTAATCATGCAGTCTTTACCAAATCACATAAGACAAAGAAAACGACCTTCTTAAGGTGAAAACTGATTAGTGATAGGGCAAATGTCACATGACATGAGAGAAGGAAGTGCATTTTTTTCTGTGTGCATATGTTATCACTATTGATCTAGCCTGTTAAGGGTGGGGAAAGAACTTGAGGCTCAGACATAGACACTTCCTGGTTCAGAGGCTGCTTTTGCCACCCTGTTCTATGTCCTTGGGCAAGTCCTTGACTTATCTGTGATTGACTGTTCCTTTTCTTAAAAAAAAAAAAAAAAAAGAAAGAAAGAAAAGAAAAAAAGAAACAATTTTGCCTCTTAAGAGTGTCCTGAAGATTAAGCAAAGAGAAATATATAGAATGCCTTGACGTATGTGTTCTCTACCTGTAGTTAAGTACAGTTGAACCTACCAGTGGGCCCACAGTCTAAGCCTTCATGTTAGTAATGCTACAATATAATTCACAAGAACCAACCTCAAAAGACAAAAGGTCTATTTCAGCTCAGTTTCAGAAACAGTCGACAGTTGTTTGCCTCCTTGCTTTGGACCTGGGGGAAGCTGGTATACCATTGAGGAGTGGATAGCAGTGCAAAGCTGTACACCTCATTGTGGCAGCAATGGAGAGAGGGTAAAGGAAAAGGGATGAGGAAAGGAGAGACATTAGGGATAGGATAAACTCTCCAGTGAAGCGCCCTCAAGCCACTACTTTCCACTAGGTCCCAGAGCCCAAGTTTCCAACAGACCTCAGCAGCCCGTTGAATTATGAGTCTATCAATGGCATGCTCCACTGATAAAGTCTCCGACTTCATTATCCAGCCATTTCCCTGAAGTTTCCATTTTATAGAGTTTTGCTGCACCTATGAAGTTGCTCCACCAGGGTCTAAGCCTTCACCATATAAGCCTCTGCAGATCATTTCATAGTTAAACCATAACACTGAAAGTGTAACCAGAGGCAATGGTATCTGTGCTAGCAGATGCAACCCAGGGAGACAACGATCCAGGCAGGGATCGGAAGACAGGAATGCAGACAGAGCCTAGACAAATGTATAAGCGCAACACACATCCGTAGGTCCACTTCCTTGATATGGAACACAGGCCATACATCTTCCCATTCTCTATCAGAAGCTTTCGTTACAGTAACCGGTTGCTTTGACTTCTAGTCCACCAGCACAAGAAAGCCAAAATGTCATAGCCAAAGCTTCAAGTTCAATGAGAACCTTTCTCTGAGTCTTGTAGAAGTTTCCCTTCTCTTTTCCACCTTAAAATGGAAACTGGGTCATTCAAGGCATGGGGACATAAAGCACAGTTTCCACAAATGAATTCCTAGCCCTCCAGTATGGAGGTAAATGGGTTCTAAGCCAACCTCCAAAAGAGCACTGAAAAGAATACAGTCAAACAATTATTTCCACCAGGAGATTTGCTAATTTATTCAGTAAGACACATTTGTGTTTGATATAACATCTGGTTACTTTATGGTAATTTACCATTATCCACTGTTTAGGGTTCCAGTGCTGTGGTAAGCCACCATGACCAAAATCAGCTTGGGAAGGAAGGGGTTTTTAATTTCATCTTACATTTACAGAGATAACAAGAAGCCCATCACTGAGGGAAGTCAGGACAGGAACTCAAGGTAGGGACCTGGGGGTAGCAACTGAATCAAAGGCATAGGGGAATGTTGCTTACTAGCTTGCTTGCCATGGCCCATTTTTCAGTCTGCAATCTAATAACATCCAGGACCACCAGGCTAGGGATGCCATCTCCCACAGTGAGCAGGGCCCTCCCATATCACTCATCAATTAATAAGATGCCCCATGAGTTTGATTACAAGTAAATCTTACATAGACATTTTCTGAATTATGATTCCTTCTTCTATGATAACAGCTTGTCTCACACACACACACACACACACACACACACACACACACACACACCCCAAGACATCCACCATGAGTCCTAAAACTGTTTAAGACCAGAGAAGCCTTGGAATGAACATACAGGAGAAGTCAACCTAGACTATACTAAAGACTATTCTTCTTCTATCCTCCAACTCTTAGTTGCACTGATCTCTGAAAGTCCTCTTAGTGTTCCTTGCAAATCATAATAGGAACAGGAATAGAGAGGTGCTTCTTAATTTGCTTCTCCACTCAGGAGTCTGGCAAACTGTGAGGGTTTCATAAGATAATACATATGCTTATCTCAGTCCTACACTCGGGATGCATATGATGTTATGTTATGTGTGGGAATACTTGAACACACTGCAAAACAATCCTAGGTCAAAAGTTCCTTATCATTGTGTGTGAATGTGCTTCCACTCAACTGGAGACCTTTGAAAGTACTTCTGGTCCCTTGATATCATCTCAGCCCAAACTCCTTATCTAATAGGCTTTAACAAGTCAGAGTTTTCCCTTTCGACAGTGTGTAGTTACTCTACCAGAGGAAGATTTGGGACAGGAATCAAAGGAATATTTATTATATATCTTATGCAATCATTAAAGAATACTTCCTCAAAGGATCCTGACCTCATTGGCTCTAGGAGCTCATTTAGATCTGAAAATTGGGTAGTAGGATAGAGATCTTCTGCTCTTGAGGTTGATGTTAGCATTCTCTTCAACAAGTCTAAAAATGCATATGAAAAGATAATTAAAATGAGTCCTAGGAGTTCTGTATACAATGTTGAAAAATGTTGCTTATGAGTGGGTGTCCTCATGTTAATATACCTTCTCTGCCTAGGACCCTTTTTTCAGTTCCTCAATCCATTCAAAGACCTTGAGTTCCATTCCTGCGTGTAGTGCTGCCAACTCTTTCCAGGTCACATGAACATATTTCTATGGGTCTTTGTGCTGATTCCTCTATGTGTAATCTAGAGCTGGATCAAGATCTCAGCTTAGTCAATAGATGGGGCATGGATCTCAAGGAGAAAAACAATCATCTTCAGTGGATCTGTTTCAAGGGAAGACTTTCAACAGTCTTTAGGCAGATAGCTACTTATCTTCTCCGGTAAAGGGGTATAAAGGTAACAGTGGGATCCAGGAATTCAAGTTTATCCCACTGTCTTCCACCAATATTCCCACTTTTTCTCTTTTTATCAAATCCTGAACTGATCATTTCATAGGCGATCTATTGAACCTCTCTCTGTATGCTCACTCTCCTTTGTGATACAACTGCTTTGGCAGTTAGCTCCTGGACTTGGTTCTCAAGTGGTCTATACTACAATTCCATGTGATGATAGCTTCTTTTGCTGTTGCCATGGGGCATCTTTGACTTTTCCAACATTGCTTGATGTGATTAACAGTTGTCTTTCCTGAAATCTAGCTTTCATTTTCCAAGGCGTCTGGTGTCATTAGCAAAAGTCATCTCTCTTCCATGGTGTGATGGTAATTACTAAAGATCAACTTGAAAGGATTTAGAGTCACTATGGAAACGCACCCTAAATATGGGTGGCACTGCCCCTGAGCTGAAGATCTGGGCTGAATTAAAAGGTCAACTAAGGACCAATCACTTTCTGCATCCTGATGATGCAATGTGACCAGCCACCTCACACTCCTGCTGCCATGCCTTACCACTGAGTATTTTTTCTTAATCCAGGAGTGAAAATAACATCATCTCCCTTAACATGCTTCTTTGCAGGTAAGAAATATAATAAGCAGTAAAAAAAAAAAAAAAACAAATACCATTTTTGCTAGCATCATTTTAAACATCCTCGAAAACTCTGTGGCTCTTTCACTTACTGTTTGAATCTCAGCTTCATTAGCCACAGAGGGAAGTCTTAGTATAAATCCACAAGTATACCTAGCATCAGCAGTGTGGTTTCTGTGACTTAGATCCAAAATGATTTCCTGGGGATCTTCTTTCCAGAGTCTCTGTGATATCAATTATCTTCACCTGGATCTGGAGCCTCTGTGATCTCAGTTGTGTTCACCTTAGTTCCTAAGAAAGCAGAGCCTGGACCAAAGATCTATAGTGTACTATTTTATCAGGGAATGTAGTCTAGAATGAGAATAGATTATGAAGCAGAAAGAGATAGGAGAAAATACGGGAATGTTGAACTGGCTGCTGCCAAGTTCAGCATATTTCCTAATGTTTCAAAATCAAATCTACTGACAAACTATGTAACTGCCTCTCAGGGCAGGCTCAAGATGGGGAAGGAAAATAAATCAGTTCATGGCCTCCTGTACTCTACTCATCAAATTTTCTCCCCATGGGAGTATTAACTTCATCACATTTTGAGAGTTTCCTTGCACAAATGCCTGGTAAAGGTCTTTCTTTAGGTAAAAACTGTAAGGCAGTGGACAGTGCCACTGAACGAAAGAACTACTAAGGTAGTAGCAAAGTTCAGAACACCAACAAAACTCATAATTGAGAACAGCAGGGGTTCAGACTAGCTCCTGTCCAGATTCCTGTCCTGAAGTACTTGACAATAACACCCCACTAAGAGGACCCATGACAACTGGTCATGTAGCATAGAGCTTAGACTTCTCCATACTAATGAGGTGTCTAGGGGCCCTGAGTGTTTACCAATGAACATCCCTTCCTAGGCATCCTTTCCTACAAAAGGCATTTAATCTCTGGTTCACCCTGAGTAAGTTGTATGCATCCTCATCTGCCATGAATAAAGAAGTTTGGACAGACAAGGACTGTCTCCTTCATCAAGGACTACCACAGGGGAGGACTTTGTCATACAGAGCCTCAGCTAAGTCTCCCACAAAAGGCCACTCGTCATTCCTGGCATTCACTTTGAGCTAAGCTGGATTTGTCCCCCCAACCCTGGGTTCATCAGGCCTATGGCTCCCAGTTCTCAATTCCTCATGGTTTTCAGCAGCATCTTGGTGCCCAGGGGTTTGAAGACTACAGCCTCCGTCCCAATCCCTGTTGTTTCTCACCTTGAGAAACTTGGGCTGAAACCTCTATCTAGGCTGTGTCTCCACTTCCCCTGAGTTTGTGTTCCACTAGCCCAGCACCCCAGTGGTGAGGGAGAAAGACAACATAGCACCCCTGCAGTTTGCTTCCCCAAACAACATTCCAACACCCCAGCAGCAAGATGGAAATGCAGAACCAATGCAAAACCAAATGTGTTTGCCAAGGAAAAAAGCCCATATTCCCCCATATTCCCAGTTTCCCTTTCAAAATGATTTCAGCTTTGGTGTGTGTTGTTTTCATATCTCATTCTGTTCTTATGCCAACTCCTCTAGGCAAGTAGAAGATGCACTTTTAGGCCTATATGAGCAAAACTAAAGTTCAGAGTGGCTATGAATTATTGGGGGAAAATAGCAAGTGGCTGTCATGTCTGTATTGACCCAGAAAGTGCTTTTAGGGGTCAAAGTGTATTGGAGGGTATACTGCATAGCCAATTATTCTTTTCTCTCTCAAATTCTGATTCTTTTGAGGCTGACCTTCATGAACATATTACTATAAGACAGGCTCCTACATCAAAGTGACCGGAAAGTTTTGGATTAAGAATAAGTTGAAGTTAGATACCATTTCCCATGGTTTTCTATTTTCAATTTTGTCCTCCTTGGTTTGTGTTTGCTTGCATTGCTTTGTTTTTCTGAGGCTAGAAGAGACTTGAGTAGGATGCCAACTAAAGGTGGCCCAGACCAGATGGTGGAAACAGATTCAACACTCTGGTCGTTACAGACATGACTCCAATGTCATCTTCAAAGAAAGCCTGTGCCATCTGTCTCTATGTGTGCCTCAGTCTTTGCCCAGAAAAATGTAACAGCTATTCTAAGTGACCTTTTTCGTAGGAATGTGTAAAATGTCACCTTCTAAGGTACTCATGTCTTCCCTTCTCCTGCTTAGCACCAAGTCTAGCTTTATGGACTACATATATTTTTGAAACATCCTTTACCAAATAAAGCATCTTCCAAATGTACAGAGTCATCTCATACATTTGCAAGACCATTACGAAAGACTTTGTGCAAGTGAGAAAGAGGGAGGGAGGGAGGAAAGGAGAGAGAGAGAGAGAGAGAGAGAGAGAGAGAGAGAGAGAGATATTATTATAAGATCCTCTATGGGTTTCATAACATCGAGAGCCTCTTTTCAAAATATTAAGTGCACAGACAATGGAACAAGCCAAAGATATAGAAAGACTTCACTGTCCTTTCTCCTAAGGGCTCTGATACTTTTGTGACAACACTAAAGAGCTGCTGAGGAGACATGCAACTTACCTCTGGGCTTGGGAACGTTTGCCTGGAATCATTAGCCAGTTCTTCCCTGGGTGACTTGAACCATTTCTGTGATGTCCGTCACCTTTGCAGATAATGAGCCCCAGGCATAGGAACTGCTAAACATACTCACCAGACAGTTAACCTCTCTTGTGCCTCCTTGTTCTCCTGCAGCTGCTACTGTGAGGCAGGGGGAAACAGAAATCTTCACTTGCTCCCGAACGCTGAGCTATGATGAAACATTGTGTTTGCCAGAATCTCTATACTTGGTACTATTTTCCTTTGGGGGTAGTAGATTTTTATCCATTAACCAAAGAAAACATATTTGGAACATATGCTCTCTAATTTTATGGTTTTACAAATATGTAAAAACATATTTGGAAGCTGGTGTTTTTAGACCTTTAGCAACAGTCCTAGCCCAAGGCAAGGTATACATACTGGCAGAGGTTAATGGTTAAAGAGATGAATCCTGCTTAGGGCTGTCTGGATTCGAACTTTGCTTCTGCCTCTTGAATGCATGTGTCAATGGGCTTGTCATATATTTGTCAAATAGTGATCTGTAGAATGCAGAGAAGCATAGGACGTAACCGATGCAACTACTGTAAGAAATGAGTAGATGAAGCCACATAAAACACTTAGCTCAATTGAGAGCTTACTACCCACTAGGAGCTATTAACATTATTAATACAATTACCCATTGTCAACTGGAACAACTGGCCAAAGTCTGTAGTGAGTATGCTTGGGAAAGTCTCCAGAGGGAACAGGAGCACTGAAGATTTGTTTGTGAGACAAACCCTATTACAGGTACTGCCTTACAATGGTTAGCTCTGTATGTTTTCTCTCTAATGCAAATAGAAGTCAGCATTTTTAAAAGACAGGAATCATCTGTCACAGAGAGGATCAGAGCTAATATCCCCTCTTCATATTTCCTCAAAAGATCAGCCTTCTGTGGGGTAAGTGCTTGTCTCCTAGGAAACTCTGAGGAGATTGGTCCACCCTCTCTGCCCGGAATTGGTAGCACGTGCAAGTCACATGGTAAATGTTTTTACTAAAACAGGAGTTGCAAAAGAACAAGGCAAAAGGTCCTCAATGGAAAAGTGTTTAGTAACAGTCTTCAGTATCACATGCCCTTCAGGAGACTGGTTTGAGTTCTCCACATTTTGAGCAACCTAACCATTTGGTTATTCTAGTTGCATCCTTCCTGGGTTCCATAGGCAAGAATCTGCCCGTGGCAATCAGGAATGTCAAAAATACATGCAATCATAAATGTGTGTACAAATACATAAAATACTTCTATATGTGAACATGTACAATTCATATGTACATATCATATATACTTTTTTATACAAAGAGAAACCTAGTCTTATATCTTCCTTACAGCAAGTCCTTATCTACTCCTTAGTCTAGTAATTAAACAATTAAGTGTCATTTATGATAATTACACATTACAACAAAGTGGTAAATAGGCATTAACTCACTTGAGAAATATGTTCTCTGTTATAGCCAGCATAACCATAAAGTAGCAGCCAAGGGCAAAGTATCGGTGTTTGGCACATGGCTCAGAATTAGCACTGGTGCAGAAAACAGTTCTTCATGTACTGCAGTAGAGGTGGGAAAGCCCCACCTGATACTCAGTGAGAGGGGCATGATCATTTGCTCTAAAACATCACTGTCCACTTTGTAGCACACTCTCTGAAGGACTCTAGTACATATCTGACCTTTAAAATTACAGTTTGTTTTTTTTAAAAAAAGATTTATTTATTTTACATATATGGATATTTTGTCTGTATGTATATCTACCTGCACAGCAGAAGAGTCATCGGATCCCCATGAGACTACAGTTATAGATGGCTATGAGCCACCATGTGGATGCGAAAAATTGAACTCAGGACCTCTGAAAAAGCAACCATTGCTCTTGGTACTAGGTCATCTCCCAAGCCTCATATTACAGTTTTACTAAAGAGGGTTGCATGACATTTGTATGAGAAGCTATTTAGGAGGGCTACACACTGAGCAGATGCCACAATAGGGTATCATTGGCCATTCAGGGAAAAATATCGGAGGGGGCAGTTGAGAGATAAGATATAGACATGAAAAAAACCTAGCTATAATACACAGACACAAACCAACTGAGTGTCAACATTGCCTTCTGCAAATATTGAGGTTTGATCTAAAGACAAACTCCTGAATCTATTCGGTCTGGGAATTTGGTATAGGGGTTGGTAGAAGAATCTTTATACTAGCTCTAATAAGTTTAATGATCACAGATAGAATTATTTTATAAAATATTGTCAGGAATAAATTCATGAAAATATTCCAAGTGTACATGGCCACATTTGGAACATTTGCAGCATCTTTGTCACAAAGGGCCACAGCCACTGGTGAGCTTCCATGACACATCTTCGTTACAAATAGAACAGAAAAGGGCTTGAGCAAACGTGGAAAAGGAATTCTAAAATATGGTATCATTTTCTAAAAGCCATCGTTTCTTCTACTCCACGTAGTCATGAACCTGAGGTTTCCATGTTACTGGGAAGTTGCCCATGGTCACCATCAGCATGACAACAGCCACACAAAGTTGTTCACAGACTGTGTTTGTCAGTGTTGTCACTATAACAAAATGCCTGACATGGGCTACTTAGGAAGAAAGATGTTTTCATTTAATTTACAGTTTTACAGATTCAAAGGCATAGAATCTACATTGGTTCCTGTTGTACCATGCCATGCTGTCTGGCAGATGGTAGGCATACATATCTGAACAAGTCACCCCATTGAAGCCAGAGCAGAGAAAGAGAAGAAGATCTGACAATTTTCTAAGAAGGCATACCTCACATTATCAACTATCTAAAGATTTCATCACCTCCAAAGACAAATCTTTAATCACAGTGGACAGTAGGCAGGGACAGCCAAGCCATTCCAAAACCTGTACTCTGGTTACCAGTTAAAGAGTCTAAGACTCATTCATGAACTTTGCCCATTCCCCATAAACAGAGCAGGAAGGTGTCTTTCTCTGCTATGAAGCTATGTTTCTACAGGATAGGTCTTCTTTGGCTTTCTTCAGACATATCATAGAAATAGGGCTGGTGGAAATGGGTAAGAAGCTAGCAAATGGTTCACGTCTGTGTAGCATGTGGCAAATCATGCTTGGCCCTTTGTTATTCACTGGGGCAATGTGATCTGAGATAACCAAGATTCCTAAAGTGACTTCCTGCAGCCAATAACATGCTGCATGTCAAATACAGAACCATAAAATTAGAGAGCATACAAACTCGTTCCCAAGTTTTATATAAATACATCTGGGCATTTTATTTTTCAACAGACAAGTCTCACCAACTTACAGAAATTACTTGAAGTGACCAGTTGATTAACAGGAGAGAGGGGAGGGAATTGAGAGTGGCATAGTTAAGAGAGAAGGGAAACTGAGCCCTGTTGCCAACTTTGTGCTAATAGTCCCATCTACCAGCTACCAAACAAGGTCATAACTTGTGTCACAAGTAGGTTCTTCCACCTGTCCTCAACAAGCCAATTAAAAATAAGAAAATGTGGCCACTCTGAAGACAAAGGGAACCAGCAACTGTCAAGTCCATATTTTGATCCCTGCATGTGGGTAAGGTTTAAATAGAAGCTAAGAAATTTAAATAACTAGGCAATCCAGGTAAGCTGTAGTTCCCAGTCTATCACTGTCTCAGCCTCAAGTCTACCCAGCAATGCCATTGGACAAGTTGTAAGTCTATCTCCAAGGAAAAGTTCCTCCTTTGGCTAGTTCAGGAGCTTCAATTCTTTTCTTCCTGAAGCAAAAGATTCCCTGGGAAATTTCAGTTTGATAGAGCCTATTATTTTAGTAGTCCAGTAACCAAAGCTAGAAGCACAAGTCATTCTTGCCAAGAAGTACCAGTTGCATGCTTTTGGATTAAGTTAGATTACTCAGTTGCTTATTCTCACTTTAAAGCCTATGTAATATTTTCTACTTCATCTAGGGGCAAGGTTAGGAGAGTTGGCATTTTATTTCCCTTTAATTCAATCCAGTACCAAGGGTATCTTGTGGGAACAGTCTTTGAACATGGGTTTAATCTCCACTGTGGTAGATTTTCCTTTGCAGAATCACACCAGAAAGTCATAGCATAGTTTGACAAGAGTCCTGGGCTTCTAGCTTCATCTCCTGAATGAGTCTCAGCTTCCTCATTCACACACTGTACAGGAGTAGGTTTCCTGTCGTCATTTCACAGCTTTGATTTTCAACATAGTCAGCAGTTTTTAATATGTGAAGTGTTTAAAAAATAATTGTTGTCTCCTCTGAGTCTCCACAGCACCTCTTCTTGTACAGTTCAAAACAAATTCCTCCATTTATTTCTGCTGAATAAAAAGACATTGAAAGAGTGAAGGGGACAGCCAGAAAGTTTGTCTGTATGATAGAGAGGTAAGAGCATAGCACTGCATAGGTCTGGAGCAGTCGTAGACATTGATGCTCAGCTCTGAACTTTATTTGAATACTGATGGTGCCTTTATTTTCTATAGTTTGGATGTTCTCTGTTACAGTAATGAATTTTGATTTAACCAAAGGAGAGTACATTGGAACAAAAGATTCTAGAAAGGTAAAACATCTATTACTCAAAGGTAGAAGATTAAGAGGAAGGTATTTTGCAGTGGATATCTGACCTATTGACAGTTGTGACCACATTATGTCTCAGCTTATCTCCACAGAAAGGAAAGCAAAGACAGTGACTGAAAATAAAATGCATGTAACAAAAATAATAAAACAAATAGCCTGCCAAGTTCAGAGGGACAAAAATGGAGGATAGGAATGGTATATGAGCAATTTGCATGTGTTTTGCCAACCCCCCCCCAAAAAAAACACCCAAAAAAGATTATTTTAAAACAATCAAATAAACAAATTTCTAAAAAGATCTATTTGACCAGTGCAAAAGTTACTAATGACATGAATCTACATCTAACAGCCTTTTCTGCTTCTGAGGAGGGGAGGAGCATCAGAGCTCCAGGAAAGAAACTACAAATAGCCCCACAATAGTAGCAGGATGGCATTTCAAACGAAGGCATCAAAGAAAACTCACCAACAGTGATACTTTTTCCTAATGGCTCTGAAGGGATAATTAAGTTGTTTATCACCTTTGATGCTATAACCCCAACACAGGTGTTCCCTGGAAACCAATTAAAAATACTTACAGCTGATAAAGAGTGCCTCTCAGCTCAACAGATTTCCTAATAATTCCAATCCCATTTGGAAAACAATCTTGTCAAGTCTTTTGACACCAAAAGGCAACTTTCACACTCATTTACACTTCAGTGCCCACAGTGATATAAGCACACAAGGGGTATTTACTCAGCCTCCCTTGATCTAAGGACAAGAGTCCCCCAGAAAGCTTCCCCTGACTATTGAATGACAACTTTAGTTTTAAGTATGATTTGTGCTAGGGAGCTTGGGTTGCGTTTGAAAGGAAGTAGCCTACGATCTTGTAGATGATAACTTTTGGAGAACCGTTAGGAAATAAAGTGCCTTGAATTTATTGCTTTCAGACTACAGCATCCCCGTGGACGCAAACTTGATTACCTTTAGGCTTTGTGGAAGAAGGAAAGGGTTCCTTGTGAAAATGCCACATGGTAACATGTAGCATGTGTGGTAGACTCATAGAAGGAGGATTCTAATTTGAAACTTTGGTTAGGTTCTACTTATTTTCATAATTCCAAGAAGTCATTCCACCAACTCACCAGCTCTGGATCCATCATCATCTATTGATGATCATGCTAATATCTGTCTGCATATGAGAATAAACCTGTGATGTCTTATTAGTTCCGCATCTACGTATTGAAACTACTACTGAATATCTCAAAGAGATATCTCAAAACTCTCTTGAACCCAATTGTCTAAGATTGTACACATTTGGTTTTCCAATCCATTGTATCAGCCTATGTTTAGACCATGTTTTAAAAAGAGATTTAGAGCCAGGCAGTGGTGGCACATGCCTTTAATCCCAGCACTCGGGAGGCAGAGGCAGGCAGATTTCTGAGTTCGAGGCCAGCCTGGTCTACAGAGTAAGTTCCAGGACAGCCAGGGCTACACAGAGAAACCCTGTCTTGGAAAAAAAAAAAAAAAAAGAGCTTTAGGCAATTAGGTTTGAGACAGTTTTGAGATATCCAGTAGTAGTTGGATCTGTACTTACAAAACTAACAGGGCTGTGGGTATTGGATGTGTGGGCTCAATCTGGTTGAATGGTTCATTGACAAAGTTCCTGATTCTTGTGTCTTGAAGGCTTACTGGTTTTCCTGTGGTTATGTTTGATTGGTAGGCTGGATTCTGATTCTTTTTCTATACTCCATCCCTATACTGAAGTCCCCCCATGCCTTTATAGCTACAGCATCTCTCAGCTCACCCTCTTCCTTATCTAATTGTCTTTGGCTGAGGAAAAAGGTGTGACTTTGGATTCAGACAGTCTTAATTCTATCAGTGAATAACTGAATGAGTTTGGCCAGTCTCTTGTCTCTGGATATTACTATTCCACATCCTAAATTTGGAAGAAGATAATAGACTGGGTGATATGTCAAAATCTTTTTAAATTTAAGTTTTATACAATGATTTTGGCTGAAGCAGATGGCAGATTTTTATCTCACTATGCTTTTCTTGTAGGTCAGCTATTTTATTGGCAGTTCTCATTTAATCCTCTTGCATGAGCAGTTGCATTTAGGAAACCAATTTCTGTCCAGTATTGTTGTATTTGGAAGAAGAGGAGAGGGAGTAGTAAAGGATACTAGAAAGATATGTTGGAGTCTCTCAAGAAACTAACAAAAATCTTCAACAGGTGGAAAAATAACTTAAGCTGTAAATGTGGAGAACTCATTGGAAGAAGATCTCAAACAGTGGATATACGTAACTCTTTTAATTAAGAAGTCAAAGCTAAATCATTTGTACTGGTGGCCGTGGAGTCATGGAAAGAGGACTGGGTGTAAGAGCTATTTGAAGAGTAAGCTACATAGAAGTTAAGGATGACTCTTGGTTTTCTAGCTTGCTCCATTAGCTGTATGGAAGCTTTCCCTACTGAGATAAAGCAAAACATAAGAGGACCAGGGGCAGGATGAACAGAAAATGATTTACTTATTTTACTTTCCACAAAGTTTTTAAAAGTAATTCAACTGTCTTCCAAATTAACAGGTTTCAGGTTTCTTCATTACAGTCTTATACCCATAACATACTTTGTTCATATTAGCCAACCACTTTATCCTGCCCCATCTTTTCCCACCGAGTTCCCTTCTGTCTGATTAGTCCTACGACTTCATCACACACACACACACACACACACACACACACACACACAAATCTAGATTCTGCATATGAAAGAAAATAGATAATACTCTATTAATCCCACATTTACATTTCTAAATTACCACTGGATATGTCAAAGGGATATATTAAAATTATCTTAAAACCCCTGTGTACAGGTTTAGTTTTCTAATTAATTGTCTTAGATATGGTTAGAGGATTTTAAAGGGGAGTCTTAGAGTGAGATAGCTTTGAGCTATCCAGTGTCAACTTGGATATATAGGTGTAGAACTAACAGAGCAGTAGGGACTGATGTGTAAACTTGGGAGTCATAGCAAATATAATCCTTGAAGTAAGGGGCATAAACGAGATTACCTGAAGGAGAAAAAAGAGTTAATAGAAAAGAGGGTCTAGGAAAAACTCTAAATTTTTGTGCCCACAGAGACAACTATGGACTGGAAATGGTTTCTAGGTATTGACTGCATGGATAGGAAGAAAGCTAGAACACTGCAGAGTCAAGAAATAAGGGCTTACTTCATCAGATAGGAAGTTCTTGGTAGCATCAAATTTCTTCCAGAGACAAGGCTACTGGTGATTTGTGACCACACTGGTAAAATGTGACTATATCCAAAGTTGCTTGAGTGGGATGCTTCAGAGCAGAGGCAGATTGGGGTAGGAAAAAAAACTGAAAGACTAAACAGAAGGGACAGAGGTTATTATGATCTCATTAGACACCCAGTTCTGTAATAGGGGAGAGATGAAGGAAGGAGTAGGTTTAGGGTGTTTGTGGAGTTGAATGACAGTGACAAACTCAAGCATTTGTGCTTTTCAACAAATATTTATTGCATGTTATCTCAGGCAAAGCATGAGGCAATAGAGAGGCAAAGAACTTCAAAATTCCCCACTTGCAAGAAACCTTGCATGGGGAGTTGGAAAACTACAGATAGCAAACAAACAACATTGTCTAGAGAATCCCCCCTGGGAGGATATAAACAAATATTTACTGCCTCCTTATAAGGAGCCAGCAACAAATCAAACTGCACTCCAATGAAGTCTAGTTTGGGGAAACCAAAGAGTCACTTGGGATAACCCATAGAGTGTGGGTAAGGGGTTACTCAAGGGAGTGTGGTAGACCTCAAAGCAGCTGGAAAGTCTCATTCCAACAAGGATGACAATGCCTCCATAAGTGTATAGACGGAGTGCCTCCTCATGTCAACCTCACACAGTCTGAATACTCAAGTACCAATGAGCACAATGAAGCCCAAGCCATTTTGGCAGAATTACATGTAAGTGGCTGAGAGGTATAGGAAGGAATCTCAGATAAAGGTCCAGTGACCCTTCGCAAACCTTCCTTCTACAGAGATGTCAATAGTCAACAAACCTTGAGTCTCTGGGGTGAAGAATCCTCTTGTAAATAGTACAGTCTGATGTTGCTGCTGGCTGTTATTCTTGGAAGACAGTGTTCCACCATAAACACATGTAGGTATAGCATACTGAATGGTGATTACATAAGGCAAACAAGAGCAGAAAACAGCAAATGTCCAAGTGGACTGATTTATGCAGTGAGAGATTAAGAAAGCACTCTGGTATGTGACATTTTCAGTGTGACAGCATTCCAACTGATATTCAGAACATAATTATAGCCTAAATATTTATGTTTTTAAAATCTAACTTTAAGTGGGTGTTTCATGTTTGTCAAACAAGCTTACTCAATGTTTAATCTCAGTGAAAATCCTACAAATTTAAAGGGCCAGCAGAGTATAAATAAAATAGAAAGGAGGTTGTTTATAAAGGGTGTGATGACCTGGTGGAGGTGAAAGAGTCAGCCCTGTACAGTGGAAGGGAGAGGTTTGGGTGTGCATGGAAATGGAGGGGAAGGACAGTGGACCCTGGACAGATCGCTGATGATTTCCTGTCAACTGAAGGCAGAGCGAAGTTTGTAAAAAGGGCTCTGGCTGGGGATTGAGAAGATGGAGATATGACCTCATGAAGAATACCGGCTGGCCCCACAGGGAGAGAAGTGTACGGATGAGAAGGAAGCAGCTTTACCCATTATTGAGAGGCATGGGAGTGGGGAACCGCATAGCCTCTTCCACCTCCTTCCCTTTCCACCAGCATTCCTTCAGTGTCAGAGGTTGCTAAGTACTGATTTCCAGATCTTTGCCTGGAGTCAGGGTGTGGCTAAGTGAACAGCAGCATCTGCAGAAGACTAGGACCCATTAAGCACTGAAACTATGCTACTTTCCCTGGTAAGGCTGTTAGTACTGTACGGTGGAAGCCTGTTAATAGCTCTTCTTTGGAAAGGAGATGAATTTGAAGATAACATCAAACGAGTCACTTATAAGCATCACCTAATTTAGACACAAGGTCCATAAGTACTCTTTGAAGAAAACTGGAGATCTGAAAGTTATCTTCATCTTTTGAACAATATAGACAGCCAGTGTGGATGGTAATTGAACTTGCCTCTTTGAGTTTTGGCTTTTGCTTCTGTTGTATTTAAGTTTCTGCCATTTCTATACTACTTGGATGCGGCATCTTGTTTTTGTTGAGCACACTACAGCTAGTGAGGAGGCAAATAATTTTAAACAAGTTGAGACAGATTTTACTCATTAACACTTAACATTTCATGGCCATATTGTTGCATTCTTAACAAGCGTAATAATTGCTTTGCATTATTTCACTTACATGCAGAACATGTTTGACATGTGCCTTCATGCTTCATAAGTAGGAGGTTAAATCCAGACGTTCCAGAGGGAACGTGATGGGAGTGGAACCCTCTTTTATGTAAAGGTTAGCTCAGTGGGCTAGTTCTATGGTCCCTGCTCCATCAAAATGGCACCTCAGAAAACTGCAGCACTCAGTAGCATTTCCCTGGCATGCCAGGCACTAAAGTGCCATGATCTGTTTAGCAGAGTTATATGTATCCACCAGCTGTGGGCGGGTGTATTTACTAATGTGAGGGAGCTCAATGGAACAGATCCCACCCTTCTTTCTCCCAGCATATAGTGGCACTGAAAACCTTCAGAGTCATGTTTTTAGCCCAGACTCTCTGGATAAATGTCAGTAAAATGAAGAGACTGTTAGTGGAAAAACTCTGTTCAGCAGTCAGAACTGAAGAGAAGGGAATTGACACAGACAGGGACATGATATTCAAGCGCTGATAACTGCCTGGTTGATTTTCTTTGATTTTTGTCCTCTTTTTGGTCTTTTCCTGAATGCCATATTAGATGATACAGGTCTGGGTTTCCACCTATCGCCTGTATCCATCTCACAAAAATGTAGTCTTATCCAGGGGGAGGAAGTCCTTTGGAATTTGTGGACTCAATATGTTAGGAAATTTTGCCTTTTATGTGTACAAGAGAAAGCCCACTTCTAAGTCAACCTTCTGGATGCTTCTGTACAAAATTATAATTGTACAAACTGTACAACTTCTACAAAATGGTTGACTAGAAGCATGTGGCATGTAGCAAATTGCTTCTTAGTTGTGGATACAATGTGGGTCTCTAGAGAGAAAATATTCAGAGCTGAAAGAGCACTGATCTTGTCCATTGGTCATTGTACTGTGGCGAGCTGGTGAGTTGCAATCATTGAAAACAAAATGCCAAAGGCTTTGCTTATCAGAAGGGATTAGCAATTATCTCTATGTTCATCGCCCTTTTCCTCTTTCTGAAGTTTCTGTTGACAGAAGCCAAGTGAGACTATAACTCACCAGGCACAAACAAATCTAAGTGCAGAGGTCTGATTAAGTACAGCCGGTAAGGAGGGCATGGAAGTTATTTCCAAAGAGTGGCCTTCCTGAACAAATGAACTTGGGCGTTGTACTGAGGAAGACTGTGTATAAATAGAAAAGCACTGTAGGGATAAGCACATCCCCAGTATATCCCCAGGCACATTCAGGTACTGAGTACATTCTAGAGCAAGCTCAAGTTAAGGCACAAGGAAGAAAGTTGGAAACATGTTTTGTAGAACACTCAATTTAAGAGCATGGAACAAATGTTTGTTGGAAATGGTAGACAGAAAGCAATGTCCAGCTATCATTAAAAAAATATTGAATGGGGAGCCTATGGACATACTTTATTTTTCACAAATTGTTTTACCTTGGAACAAAAGGAGGGGACATGGAGAAAGCACATTAAAATACAATTTTTTAAATTTATTTTTTCATACGATATTTATATTTCAAATGTTTCCCCCTTTCCAGGTCTCCCCTTTGGAAATCCCCTATCCCCTTTCCCTCCCCTGCCTCTATGAGGGTATTCCCCCACCCACCCACCCACCCACTCCCATCTGAACTCCTTGGCATTCTCCTATTATGGGGTCTCTAACACCCTCAGGCCCGAGGGCCTCTCCTCCCCCTGATGGACAATAAGGTCTTCCTCTGACCCACATGTGGCCCAAACCACGGGTCTCTCCATGTGTATTCTTTGGTTGGTGGCCCAGTCTCCTGGAGCATGAGGGGTCAGGTCAGGTGACACTGTTGCTCCCTCCATGGGGCTTCGAACTCCCTCAGCTCCTTCAGTCCCTTCCTCCACCTGGGACCATACATTCAGTCCAACGGTTGCTGTGAAGTGAATCTTGGGTATTCCGAACTTTTGGGCTAATATCTACTTATCAGTGAGTACATACCGTGTTTGTTCTTTTGTGACTGAGTTACCTCACTCAGGATGATATTTTCAAGTTCCATCCATTTGTCTGCAAATTTCATGAAGTCAATGCTTTTAATAGCTGAGTAGGATTCCATTGTGTAAAAGTACCACATTTTCTGTATCCATTCCTCTGTTGAGGGACATATCAGTTATTTCCAGCTTCTGAATATTATAAATATGGCTGCTATGAACATAGTGGAGCATGCGTCTTTATTACATGTTGGAGCATCTTCTGGGTATATGCCCAGGAGTGGAATAGCTGGGTCCTCAGGTAGTATTGTGTCCAATTTACTGAGGGTCCAACAAACTGATTTCCAGAGTGGTTGTAACAGTTTGCAATCCCACCAGCAATGGAGGAGAGTTTCTCTAACTCCACATCCTTGACAGCATCTGCTGTCACCTGAGTTTTTGATATTAGCCAACCCTGAGGTAGAATCTCAGGGTTGTTTTGATTTGCATTTCCCTGATGACTAAGGATGTTGAACATTTCTTTAGGTGCTTCTCAGTCCTTTGAGATTCCTCAGTTGAGAATTCTGTTTAGCTCTGTTTCCCATTTTTTGATAGGGTTATTGGGTTCTCTGGAGTCTAACTTCTTGAGTTCTTTGTGTATATTGGATATTGGCCCTCTATCAGATATAGGATTGGTAAAGATCTTTTCCCAATCTGTTGTTTGCCGTTTTGTCCTATTGACAGTGTCCTCTGCCTTACAGAAGCTTTGTAATTTCATGAGGTCCCATTTGTTGATTCTTGATCTTAGAGCATAAGCCATTGGTGTTCTGTTCAGGAACTTTTCCCCTATGTCTAAGTGTTCTAGAATTTTCTCCACTTTCTCTTCTATTATATTCAGTGTATCTGGTTTTATGTGGAGGTCCTTGATCCACTTGGACTTGAGCTTTGTACAGGGAGATAGGAATGGATCAATTTGCATTCTTCTACATGTAGACTGCCAGTTGAACCAGCACCATTTGTTGAAAATGCTGTCATTTTTCCACTGGATGCTTTTAGCTCCGTCAAAGATCAAGTGACCAGAAGTGTGTGGGATCATTTCTGGGTCTTGAGTTCTATTCCATTGATCTACCTGCCTGTCACTGTACCAATACTATGCAGTTTTTTTTATCACTACTGCTCTGTAGTACAGCTTGAGGTCAGAGAGGCTGATTCCCTCCAGAAGTCCTTTTATTGTTGAGAATAGTGTTTGCTATCCTGGGTTTTTTGTTATTCCATATGAATTTGAGAATTGCTCTTTCTAAGTCTATGAAGAATTGATTTGGAATTTTGATGGGGATTGCATTGAATCTGTAGATTGCTTTCAGCAGGATGGCCATTTTAACTATATTAATCCTGCCAATCCATGAGCATGGGAGATCATTCCATCTTCTGAGGTCTTCTTTGATTTTTTTCTTCAGAAACTTGAAGTTCTTGTCATATAGATCTTTCACTTGTTTGGTTAGAGTCACACAAAGGTACTTTATATTGTTTGTGATAATTGTGAAGGGTGTCATTTCTGTAATTTCTTTCTCAGCCTGTTTATCCTTCAAGTTTAGGAAGGCTACTGATTTGCTTGAGTTAATTTTGTATCCGGCCACTTTGCTAAAGTTGTTTATCAGCTGTAGCAGTTCTCTGGTGGAGTTTTTCAGGTCAATTAAGTATACCATCATAACATCTGCAAATAGTGATATTTTGATTTCTTCCTTTCCAAATTGGATCACTTTGACCTCCTTTTGTTGTCTAATTGCTCTAGCTAGGACTTCGAGTACTATATTGAATAGATAGGGAGAGAGAGGACCTCCTTGTCTTGTCCCTGATTTTAGTGGGATTGCTTCAACTTTCTCTTCATTTAGTTTGATGTTGGCCACTAGTCTGCTGTATATTGCTTTTACTGTGTTTAGGTATGGTCCTTGAATTCTTGATCATTCCATGAAGGGATGTTGAATTGTGTCAAATGCTTTTTCAGCATCTACAGAAATGACCATGTGGGTTTTTTTTTCTTTGAGTTTGTTTATGTAGTAGATTATATTGATATATTTCCGGATATTGAACCATCCCTGCATCCCTGGGATGGAGCATACTTGATCATGGTGAATGATCGTTTTGATGTGTTCTTGGATTCAGTTTGCGAGAATTTTATTGAGTATTTTTGCATCGATATTCATAAGGGAAATTGGTCCGAAGTTTTCTTTTATTGTTGGGTCTTTGTAAGGTTTTGGTATCAGTGTAACTATGGCCTCATAGAATGAATTGGATAGTGTTCCTTCTGTTCTATTTTGTGGAAGAGATTGAACAGTATTGGTATTAGGTCTTCTTTGAAGGTCTGATAGAATTCTGCACTGTACCCATCTGGTCCTGGACTTTTTTTGGTTGTGAGACTTTTAATGACTGCTTCTATTTCTTTAGGGGTTATGGAACTGTTTAGATGGTTTATCTGATCCTGACTTAACTTTGGTATTTGCTATCTGTCTAGAAAATTGTCCTTATCATCCAGATTTTTCAATGCTGTTGCATATAGGCTTTTGTAGTATGAACTGACATTTTTTGAATTTCCTCAGAATCTGTTGTTATATATCCCTTTTCATTTCTAATTTTGTTAATTTAGATACAGTCTCTGTGCCCTCTGGTTAGTCTGGCTAAGGGTTTATCTATCTTTTTGATTTTCCCAAAGAACCAGCTCCTGGTTTTGTTGATTCTTTGTATAGTTCTTTTAGTTTCTATTTGGTTGATTTCAGCCCTTAATTTGATTATTTCCTGCCTTCTATGCCTCTTGGTTTTATTAGCTTTTTTGTTGTTGTTGTTCTAGAGCTTTCAGATGTGCTGTTAAGCTGCTAGTATATGTTCTCTCCTGGTTTTTTTTGGAGGCATTTACTGCTATGAGTTTTCCTCTTAACACTGCTTTCATTGTGTCCCAAATGTTTGGGTATGTTGCATTTTCATTTTCATTAACTTCTAGGAAGTCTTTAATTTCTGTCTTTATTTCTTCCTTGACCAAGTTATCATTGAGTAGAGCATTGTTCAGATTCCATGTGTATGTGGGCTTTCTGTGGTTGTTGTTGCCATTGAAGACCAGCCTTAATCCGTAGTGATCTGATAGGAGGCTTGGGATTATTTCAATCTTCTTATATTTGTTGAGGTTTGTTTTGTGACCAATTATATGATCAATTTTGGAGAAGGTTCCATGAGGTGCTGAGAAGAAAGTATATTCTTTTGATGCAGGATGAAATGTTCTATAGATATCTGTTAAATCCATTTGGTTCATAACATCTATTAGTTTCACTGTGTCTCTGCTTAGTTTGTGTTTCCAAGATCTATCCATTGATGAAGTAGGGTGTTGAAGTCTCCCTCTATTGTTGTACGAGATGCGATGTGTATTTGAGCTTTAGTAAAGTTTCTTTTATGAATGTTGATGCTCTTGCATTTAGAGCATAGATGTTCAGAATTGAGAGTTCTTCTTGGTAGGTTTTTCCTTTGATGTGTATGAAATGTCTTTCTTTGTCTTTTCTGATGACTTTTGGGTAAAAGTTGATTTTATCCGATATTAGAATGGCTACTCCAGCCTGTTTCTTGGGAGCATTTGCCTGGAAAATTGTTTTCCAGCCCTTTACTCTGAGGTAGTATTTGTCTTTAACATGGAGCTGTGTTTCCTGGGTGCAGCAAAATTCTGGGTCCTGTTTATGGATCCAGTCTGTCTGTCTATGTCTTTTTATTGGGAAATTGAGTCCATTGATGTTAAGAGATATTAAGGAATAGTGATTGTTACATCCTGTTATTTTAGGTGTTATTTTTATGTTTTTGTGGCTATCTTCTTTTGAGTTTGTTGAAAGATTACTTTCTTGCCTTTTCTAGGGTGTAGTTTCCCTCCTTGGGTTGGTGTTTTCCATCTATTATCCTTTGTACAGCTAGGTTTGTGGAAACATACTGTGTAAATTTGGTTTTGTCATAGAATATTTTGGTTTCACCATCTATGGTAATTGGGAGTTTTGCTGGGTATAGTAGCCTGGGCTGTCATTTGTGTTTTCTTAGGGTCTATATGAGATCTGCCCATGATTTTCTAGCTTTCATAGTCTCTGGTGAGAAGTCTGGTGTAATTCTGATAGTTCTGCCTTTATATGTTACTTGACCTTTTCTCCTTACTGCTTTTAATATTCTTTCCTTGTTTTGTGTATTTGGTGTTTTAACTATAATGTGATGGAAGGAATTTCTTTTCTGGTCCAATCTATTTGGAGTTCGGTAGGCTTCTTGTATGTTTATGTTCATCACTTTCTTTAGATTAGGGAAGTTTTCTTCTATAATTTTGTTAAGATATTTACTGGTACTTTAAGTTGGGAATCTTTACTCTCTTTTATACCTATTATCCTTAAGTTCTGTCTTCTCATTGTGTCCTGGATTTCCTGGATGTTGTGGGTTAGGAGCTTTTTGCATTTTGCATTTTCTTTGACTGTTGTGTCAATGTTTTCTATGGTATCTTCTGCACCTGAGATTCTCTCTTCTATCTCTTGTATTCTGTTGGTGATGCTTGCATCTATGACTCCTACTTGCTTTCCTAGGTTTTTTAACTCTAGGGTTGTCTCCCTTTGTGATTTCTTTATTGTTTCTATTTTTATTTTTAGTTTCTGGATGGTCTTGTTCATTTCCTTCGTCTGTTTCAGTGTATTTTTCTGTAATTCCTTAAGGGATTTTTGTGTTTCATCTTTAAGGGCTTCTATCTGTTTACCTGTGTTCTCTTGTAATTCTTTAAGGGAGTTATGTATTTTCTTCTTAAAATCTTCTATGATCATCATGAGATCTGTTTTTTAAATCCGAGTCTTGCTTTTCTGGTATGTTGTGGTATCCAAGGCTTGCTGTGGTGGGAGAGCTGGGATCTGATGATGCCAAGTAGCCTTGGTTTCTATTCCTTATATTCTAGCCCTTGCCTTTCACCATCTGGTTATCTCTGGTGTTAGCTGGTCTTGCTCTCCTGACTCTGGCTTGTCCGTCCTGCAAGCCTCTCTGTCAATACTCCTTGAAGACCAATTCTCTCTGAGAGGAATTTGGGTTTGGAGAACTGTGGTACAGGGTCAGCTCTGGGTTGCAGATAGAAACCAGAAGAATCTAGTCCCCAGCTGTCCCTTGGTTCCTGTGTCCTGATGGCTCTGCAAGGGTCCCTCTTGATCCAGTGAATTTTAACAGCGGTGTTGGTCTTGCCTGTGCTTGAAGGTGTGTCAGCACTCCTGAGATACCAGCTTTCTCCTGGTACTATTTGAGTATGGAGCCCTGTGTCACAGGATCAGCTCCCTTGCTGCCAAAAAAAACCAGAAGACCACTCCTCAGTCCCTGTGTCCTATGGATTCCAGGTGGGTCTCTCTGAGTAGACAGCCTTGCCCACACTCCTGGGAGTCTAGCTTTCTCCAGGCACTATTTGGCTATGGAGCCCTGGTGGTCCAGGCAGAGGTCTCCAGCCACAGATGGAACCTGGAAGGCTCCTGTCCCTGGCTGTTCCTCAGTCCCTGTGTCCCAAGGATTTTGGGTGGGTTCTGCTGAGCACTGTTGCTCGTCCCACCCCCACTCACGGACTTTTCCACACTCCTGGGAGGCTAACTTTCTCCTGGTGCTGTTTGGCTATGGAGCCCTGGTGGCCCAGGCAGAGGTCTCCTGTCCTAAAATTTTCCTTCTCATCGTACACACCTCACTTTGTGGCCAGGCATTCCAGAGATAGTACCTCTGAATACCTAATTCCTATAGCTCGTAAGTGTCTATGACCATGAGCTGTTCTTTTGATTGTATCACCGAATATGAAGTAAGTGGGGATGTTGTGAACCACATTACTATTAGTGGATAGTTACTTCATATATAAAAACTGACTGGTGACATAGTCTAGGCTGTGTTCCAGCATCGGTGACACTCCTTCTGCTTGAGGTCATGTCTTTAAAGATCTAACAGGCAGGTGGAAATCATGAACTTTTACAGAGAGGTAGGTCGCAGCAGGACTTTTCAATTTTTAAACTGTCTTCAGCTTTTTGACAAGAAAAGTGACCACTTGGGGTAGGAGTGGGTGTATTACAAACCATACACCCCAAGTCCATCTGTGAGAGATGGCTGTCACTATTTTCTCAGTATCACCAAAATAAGACAAATTGTCGGGAGCTTCATCTTATGCATGCACAATGGAATAGAGATCAGTCTTAGCCAGTATTTATCAGTGCACATGAGGAACTCAGAACACTGGGTGCAAGACCTACATATCACTATTCTAAGTAGGCTTGTGGGGTTTGTGCAAAGCATATTGTAGATAGAAAACTCAGTATCCATCTTCTTTTTAAAAAGAATTATTTATTTTTATGTTTATGAGTAAACTGTAGCTGTCTTCAGACATATGAGAAGAAGGCGTCGGATCATGTCACAGATGGTTGTGAGACACCATGTAGTTGCTGGGAGTTGAACTCAGGACCACTGGAAGAGCAGTCAGTGCTCTTAACTGCTAAGCCATCTCTCCAGCCCTAAGTTTACATCTTCCTAATAGACATTAAAACTTCTATTTCCTAGAAGTAAAATGCCTACTAAGATCTCACTTCTTTTCCATGAACCGTTAAAAACAAACCAACAAAGAGATAAATATGCCAACAAAAGTTTAAAGACTATCTTTATCCATGCATCAGTGATGTCAATGAAAGCCTCTTTCTACACAGTTCATCTTACAATATTTAATATTTAATTTTGTTGTGCTTACAAAAGTAAAATATGCAGATAACTTATCAAAATGGCATATTATATTACACTATAGTACTATATATTAATGCTATTAAAATTGTTCTGATGTTTGTATCACCTTCTCTCATTAATGACATTTGTTGATGAGAAACAGTGATAGTATCACTGAATGGTCACATCCCAGTGAGTGAAAGTTACCAAAATAAATTCCTACACTTACGTTACACATATGGTTGCAACACACTTTCTGATTCATTTTCCTTTTTGGGTCTTATCAGAGAAGCATTGAAAAAGAAATTGCTAAATAATTTATGTAACATCCATGCAGTGGAATATTTTGAAGTCATTAAAACATGATCAAGACGAAGCAATGTGATCATAAATCAAAGGTGACATTGCAGAAAACTGTGCACAACGTGCTTCCATTTTTAGATTTATTTTGTAGGCATATATACATTTAATAATATACTTGAGCTGGAAATGATAAGCATCAGGCTCTGGAATGACATTGAAAGAATGACATTGACATTGATGGAAATAGACCACCATCACTCTTCTTCAGACATAATTCAAAAAGAACAGTAGGATTATGGGTGGTGTAGTGGCTATTCCTGATTGTCAACTTGACTATATCTGGAGTGAACTACAATCCAGAATTAGAAAGCTCACCTGTGATCCAGATCTTGAGGCTGGAAGACACAGGTTTCTAACCTGGATCTGGCATGGAGATCTTGAGGCACAGTGGCCATGAAAATCTTAGGCCCAGGCAGAGTAGTACATGCCCTTAATCCCAGGAGAATGAGGCAAGGAGATCTCTGAATTAAAGGTCAGCCTAAGACAAAGCAAGTCCCAGATTCAGGTGTGGTGGTACACACCTTTAATCTGGGCCACACCTTCTGCTAGAGACCAATGTAAGGGCATTGAAAGAAGGAAGAATCGCTCTTCTTCACCTACATGCCTTGTGGGACTGAGCAACTGCTAGATCCTTGGACTTTCATTCACAGCTGCTGCTGACCATTGTTGGGGAGTTGGACTACAGACTGTAAGTCATCAACAAATTCCCTTACTATATAGAGACTACCCATAAGTTCTGTGACTCTAGTGAACCATGACTAATACAGGTGGCTTACAAACATGAGTTTGTGTGTTTTGTGTCACTTTGCCTTGTGACACAGTCTCACTATGCCTTGACTAGCCTTTATATGGTCTTCCTGTCTCCATCTCCCAAATACTGTGATTATATTTTTTAAATGAAAGGTTTCAAAAAATATTATCTTTATTTTAAAGATGTGAATATGAGTCTCAGAAAGTGGTTTTTGTAAAGTCATGCAGCTTAACCAGAGAATCCAATCTCATGGTTCTCTAGAAATTTCTATGGCCACCATATCATTAGACTACAGCATGGAAGCTACAACTAGAAAAAGAGCTGCCTTCCATCTGACCATTTGGTGTGCTGCATCTCCTCAACACAACCCCTGGACCACAGCAGCAATCTTCTAGTGTACTTAGCAGACAAAAGTATTAAATGAAAATTGTAAGTGTATGTGTTTTGATCTTTCTTGGAGGAAGGCCACAACTATGAATGAGTTTCTAGATGGGAATCCAAAAGTGTGTTTGTGCTCTGTCTGTACTTGAGAAGCAACTGAACACTGTATCTCAGTTTCCTCACCTGTGAAAATATTGTGCTGACCTACTTCTGCAGGAGAGCTGGATGGGCTGCTTTGTGGTCTAAAACTGCTTTTGGAAACACAAAAACCCACTGAAATTGCTTGTAGGGAGTTGTCCCCGGCTTCTTTCCTTCTCATGCTCCTCTCAGTAATCTAAGCCATGGAACACTGGTGTTTCTCTATGTCTGATCTAAATGTCTACAGAATTAAACAGTTGTTTTTCAATTGGAAATATATTCTATAGCTTTTGGTTTAATGATGCTTGATGAAGCATTAATGGTCCCTAATCTGAATGGAAATCTACCATTACCCCCATTAGAGCAGTTTGGGGTGCTTGTGTTCTAGAGGCAGCTCTCCTGCCACTGTGAAGTTTAATATCATCTACACAAGAAGGATTAAAAGTGTACATTTAAAGTAGAGTTGAGGAAATTGTTTTCTTCTATTGCCTGAGGTTCCCTCTCCCTGCCTCTCCCATTACTGCCCCCACCACCAAGCTGAGACTTGGATGCAAAATATCTGGAAAGACACATACAAATAAAAAGTAAAATATATTGACAAAGTGAAGTTGAGTTTTTAGAACTGTTTTTCACAAACTAAAACATCATCAAAAAGTTGAGAGTCTTACCAAGGATGGAGTTCTTCCTCGTTTTAGCCCATCTCAAACCCCACCAGGTCTATGAGATAAATGAAGCAATGGGGGCTGTCACAATTCAGGACTCTTTTGTGGAACACATAGACACATAAGTATGAAAGGGATGCAGCAGTCTAACCTTTTAAGTTAACGTTGGGATGCACTGTCGTCATTCTGCTTGCTTTGAGTCCTGATCATTTTTTAAATGTTCTCAATGTTGATCTTAAGTTTTAGGTTAGTAAAAAATGTCTTTCTCCAGATATATTACACTCTTCTTGGGCAATAGACATCTTTTCACCCTTCCAATACCTACACTAGTGCTCTGTGCACAGCAGTTAATTGAGACTGCCTAAGAAAAATCATTCTAAATGCTCTATTATAGGGTGTTGTTTCTGATAGGCACACCGGTATTGCTGCACTGTACTTAGTCTTAGGAATGGTTGAGTATGAGACTTAGTGTGATACCCATGATAACTGCAATAATCCTCAAGCTTCTGAGACCTAGAGATTCTGTTCCAAGGCTCATAATTTAGTGTGTAAGTAGCACTCAGTTTTCTCTAGTGTAAGATCAAACATTGAAGATGTTTGATATAAGATCTCATTAAAGATGAGAATGACTTCAAGTGGTCTAAATGTTTTTGAGTATGGTACATGTAAGATGCCTTCTTCATTATTAGAGATGCTCATAAAGTCAGAGGGAAAAACCTAGGAATGCTAATGGAAAGTTAGTCATAGAGTTACAACTATGAACATTAAAGCCACTAATCCCACCATAGATTCCAGCCCTTAACTAATGAGTAAGAAATCATTTTGTAGTGTTTTATGTTATCTTTGGGTTCATATGTTATATTAGCCAGAGCTCTCTAGGAAATATAACTGATTTTATATATATATATGTGTGTGTGTGTGTGTGTGTGTATGTGTATTATATATATAATATTGGCTCACATGACACTGTCTACTTAGTTCAACAATGCTATCTCACACTGGAGAAGTAGAGAACCCGGTAGTTGCTTAGTCCATGAGACTGGCTTCCTCAACAATACTAAGCTGGAGCAAAAGGCCTGGAAAATTCCTGCAGAGCTGCCAGTCTTTATTTCCCATTAAATTACTGAAAACTCAACAAAAATGCAGCAGAGAACACCAGAAAAGAGATGCAGCAGTCGTAGACCCTAGCAGTGATAGCTTTGGTAAACTTGCCAGCAAGAGTGAAGGCAAACAGGCAAAAGCAAAGCTTCATCCTTCTTTCTTCTCTCCTCTGAGTCACCACCAGGGAGTGCTTCCCATAATTAGTGTGGGTCTTCTCACTTCAAATAATTTGGTCAAGAAAATTCCCTATAGGAGTACTCCATAGCTTGCTTTTTAGTTGACTCCAGAGTCAGTCAATTTGACAACCAAGGTTAACCAGCACAAGTCCATCCTTTGTTAAACTGACAATCGTATCTCTTTATGCCAATGCTTAATTTCTAAATGGAACAGTAAAGAGAAAATTTCATATAACATGACATAACTATCCCATTTATGACCTAAATGTATTATTTTTTCCAAGAATAGATGGTAAAGTTCCTTGAGGAGTGTTTAGTTTTATAGCATTTTATAATTAAATATAAAATATTTATTTACAGCACTTAAACATCTATTGATAATCTTTAGAAGAATTATCTCTGTATTCCTCACACCACTGGACTCCTAGAAATTCACTGAGGTATTTCAAAACAAAATTCAGATTTTGTTTAGGTTTATTTTCTATTCTCTGATAGGCATATGCTTTATCAAAAAGTTCAGAGTAGTTGCTACCTCCTCTACACTTGGTCAAATTAGCATAATGTCATTGACATAGTGGACCAGTGTGATATCTTATGGAGGATATAGGCAGTCTAAATCTGTATGAACAAATTACAACATGGGACTATTAGTAATATATCATTGAGGTAGAACTGTACATCTATACAGCCTATGGAGGCTATTCTCATTCAAACTATTGCAAGATAGATGTGGTGGAAACCACTCCCTCCCTTATATTTTTAAAGTCATTGATAATGACACTAATTTCTGTAATCCATCTAGGGATGCTTTATTAATTTTAGTTCACACATTTTCCGTGGCCTAACTAACTCAGTGGCTTCCATTTGGTTTTTTTTGTTGTTGTTGTTTTTAAATCATTTTGCCATCTGAAAGGAAGTTGCTTCAGGAGGGCCATGTGAACAGGCATCAAGGTGAGGAGGGGAATGCATTCCAATATCAGTAGTTGATACTGTCTATCATGAAATATGTTAATCTATTCAAGTAGGGAAACTACATCTGGTACAGCACCTCTGATTGGAGTCACTACTTTATTACGTTTGTAATAATCAACTGTAATTTCTTATGATTCGTTGGCCTTCTGTACAGGTCAAACAGGAGAGTTAAAGGGATGTCTTCTTTATGGTTCTATTGCTTTGAGGAAACACCATGACCAAGGCAACATATAAAAGAAAGCATTTAAATAGAGCTTGCTTACAATTGCAGTGGATTAGTCCATGATCATCATAGGAACTTGGAAGTCAGAAAGTAGGCATGGCATTGGAGAAGTAGCTGAGACCTCACATCGGATGAGAAAGAAAGGGGGAGAGAGAGAGAGAGAGAGAGAGAGAGAGAGAGAGAGAGAGAGAGCCTGGGCAAATGTTTTTGAAACCTCAAAGCACTCCTCCAGTGACACAACTTCCAACAAAGCTAAAGCTCCCCCAACAAGGCCACATCTCCAAATCCCTCCCAAACAATTCCACCAATTAGGGACCAAGCATTCAAACAGATGAGCCTAAGGAGGCTATTCTCATTCAAACTATTACAAGATAGATGTGGTGGAAACTATCCCCCCCCTCCCATATTTTACAGTCCTTGATAGTGAGACTAATTTCTGTAATCCATCTAGAGATGCTTTATTAATTTTGGTTGACACATTTTCCATGGCTTAACTAACTCTGGTGGCTTCCATTGGTTTTTTTTTTGAATCATATGAATGCTCATTTCACAGATTAGAGAAATAGTCTGGGTACTCTGTCAACATCTGAGTGCAACTATCCCATATTATATATTCTGAGACTGGGAAAATAACAGAGAATGAGTTTTGGGACCCCGTGTACCCACTGAGGTTTGTTTGACTAAAACTCATCAATCATCTGACCCCCATTGGAAGGGATACAATGAGTTCTGGGGTATTCTAGACCAATGTCAATTTAGAACCAGAGTATAAGGGCCCTGCAAAGGTCTAATCATTTAATTTTCTCCAATATACAGGTATCCTTAGGTCTTAGTTACTTTTCTATCCCTGTGCTAAGCCATTATGAACAGGACAACTTATAGAAGAAAGAATTTATTAGGGGTTTATAGTTTCTGAGGTAAGAATCCATACTGGGGAACATGATAGTAGGCAAGCAGGCATGGTGCTAGAGCAGTAACTGAGAGTTCAAATCTTGAGATATAACCGTGAAGTAGAGAAAGAGAGTGAGAGACATTGACTCAGAATAGTGCAGGTCTTATGAACCTCAAAGCCCACCCCTAGTGATACACCTCCTCCAACAAGGCCATACCTTCTAATCCTTCCAAAACAGTTCCACCAATTGGGGATCGAGTATTCAAATATGTGAACATATGGGAAACATTTGCATACACAACCACACCTTTTAAAAGGCCATAGGCCCTTTAGAGAAAGGATTGGAAAAAGAGTAACACTAAAATATTTTGGTATTTTAACAAGGCCTTTCTTTAAGCAGATTTGACCTTTACTTGATTTAAAAAGTCTGGCAACTGATTGATGGTCATGAATCTTTGTTGATATGATTCAAGTTAGCCTTTTATTTGTTCTTCAATTTTCTGCTTATACAGATAAGTAAGAATTTATTAGCTAGTGCCAAACTTGCATGAGTTAGGCCATTAGAGACATTGCTTTGCCTGTGCTGTCCATGCCTTTGGAAAATCAGTGCTGCCTCTTGGCCTTTGCTACTCCAGGAACTGATAAGATCCACTGCATTTAATTAATCTAGTTGAACAGCCACATATCCTACCCTAAGGTCTAGCACAGGGAGAAGAAGAATTATATTAGTCTTTAAATGTTCTGGTTCCCAAATTTCTGTCTTATAACATTAGGGAAGTCAGTGTCTTCAAAGTCCTCCCATTGTGGAAGATTAGGTTTTAAACATTGAATTTACTCAAGAGTTCTGATTTCCCCGAGCCTTTGAATCCCTTGACAAACACTAAACCAAGGCATATCAGGAATCTCCAGCTCATTCTCAGTAGTCTATTTTTGACAAAGCCTTCATCCAACAGGTCAAATAAACTCTTATAATCTCTTTAAATCTGTGAGCTATAATATTAAATTTAGAATCTCTGTTCAATAGGTCCATGGGCATAAATTCAGCCAGATCCAATTTTATGTTCTTTCCACCATTATCCCATACTTTTAAAATCCATCTCCACACATATCCCTAAAACATGTTTAGAAGGATTATAAAATGTACTAAGTTCTTTGTGGATGTAGCATATCTCTTCCTGGATCACACATTTTACCTCACCTCCAGGGGTCTGCTTGGTCCTCAATCTGATGATTCAGGTCAAAGATGGGTAGGTAATGATAGTTATCAGCATTGTCTAGTCTAACATATCCTTCAGAGATGGTCATTGTCAGTTCTACAGACAGTATTTTAGGTTGGGACTTAAATCTATGTTACAAGACAAGCAATTGTATAATGAAGATATGATTTTGATTTTTGGCAGCTTGATCTCTACAGATGACAGGGAGAAGATTGTCTTCCAGAGAACATTTAGAAACTTCTAGATTGTTTCTGGAGCTGGGTAACTTTACCACTGAGCTCATTCTTTTCCTTTGTTATTTTATCCAGAGATCATTATTTTCCTTGCTTTTCCACAAATGTTCAAAAGTTCTTTTACCTAGTCACTAAATTCCTTACTCATCATAAAGGGGAGAGCCAAGAGCACCAAATGCGTTTATTGTGCAACTATTAACAATACAAGATAGTTCACACTATGGATTTCCAGTGATCTCCATGCTACCAGGGGAGTTGTAAGCATTATACTTCATTATATTTCATCTAGTTGGAGAGCCAGCTCCAATGCCACAAAGCTCATGAGAGAAATCCATCCTTACAATTATATTTCTCTAGAACCAATCCTGGTACCACAATCTATGTTCATAAGGGTTCTCTAGATGATCAGACCCTATAGAATAATGCATATTAAAAGAAAGTTTATTAGATAAGCTTATATGTTATAGTATGGGTAGTCCCAACAATGGCTTCTTTTACTGTGAAGAGACTGAGAACCCTATATTTGCTCAGTCCACAGTGCTAGATGTCTCTGTAGTATTCATCTGCAGCAAAAGGCCTACAAGTTTTATGGAGAACTAATGGACTTCCATTGACATCAGAACTCTATTTGGGAAAAGATTTTACTGCAGTAGAACTAGAGAATGCTGAGGAGCAATGGATGCCCATTAACACATGTGGTACTGTCTTCATTGTACATATCAAGAAACTACAACTCAGAAAAGCCAAGTAACTCTCCCAAGGCTAAGAAGACCATGGCTTCAACCAAGATCTCTGTAATGATAAGGCTCACACACTTCTCACTCCCCGCTCATTTCTATTTGCCTACTTTGCAATATCACATGGATATTGCCTTTGGAGCCCTGCCATGCCTGATTGGCTTGAACTTTATCTCCAATCCCAGTGTTCTCAGTGTTCTCGATTTCCATGCCAATTCCTGGAGGATAGCTCTACAGTTGGCTTCCTGTCTTTCTACATGAGCCCATCTAATTGTGAGGCAAATGGCCATGCCCTGACACCATAGAAGGAGACAAGACAATATAAAACTACAGCCTATCTTTCCAGTGTATTGGCTGACCCTACTTTTCCCTTGGGAGCAAAATACAATACCCACCTTTTCACATACCGACTTTTCAGATATTTGAAAGAGCTCTGTCTCCCACCCAGGTCTTTTCTTCACAAGCTAAATATTTCTGTTCCTTTAGCAATCCCACAGTACCACATGAGGATAATTTCCATATGTCAGCTAATTCTCTAAGACTTACATTAGATCAGAATCTGGCCCTGTATGAAAAGAAACCATTTCCCCTGCTTTCTCTTTCTGATTCATTAGATTCCACATAAACTTTTTTGATGACTACCTGCTGTTTTCAAATTCGGCTGCAACCCAGTATGACTCACTAGGCAAGACTATCACTCTCTAGTTTTTGCTTGTCATTTTCCACCCACTCAAGGCCCCCCCCAAAGTACCCTTCTGCGGTAGTATCCAATGGGCAATGTGCCCATGAAAAAAAATGTCAAGGTTTTAATTTATATAAAGCCATATGACTTCTTAGAGTCAAGGAGTTTTTTGTTCAGTATAAATAATTTTAAGTTTGAACAGCTGTGGTTACATCCTCCAAACAAAATACCCCAAAAGGTGGTTAAGAGTGTTATATGCCAGAGCCACCCCTTAAAATTTTATTAATTGTTCTCTCCATTTAGCAATATAAGGGAAGTAGAAATCTGAAAGCTGACTTGCAGTCTTGAGCATTTGCCGGGCCTTTCCTTACGATGATGCAGCTGCGTTGTTTGTGAAGCCAAGTGTTTGATTATTTAAAAAGAAAGCCTCTAAGCTGGAGAGAGAGAGAGAGAGAGAGAGAGAGAGAGAGAGAGAGAGATTAAAGCTAGGCAATTCCAAAGACCCAAGTTAGACATTATAGAATTGAATAAACACTGAAAGTTGGACTGAACGGATATGTGTCCTAAGCCAAGAAAGTTGCTCAGACACAGACAACTCTTCCCCTCAAATCAAACCCAAGGCCTTCTGTTTATGACTGTACAGCATATAAGATGAACTGAAAATAATATCAGTATATGACTCTGCTCTCCAAAGCACGAGTCTGTTCCAGGGAAACAGTCTTTAGGGATGAACAAAGATTGACAGGAACTGTTGAATTGTTCCGGTTAGAGTAAATGTGCATAGCGCCTCTCCCAGGTCTCTGCTTGACTGCACTGAAGGTATCCTAGATGGAATATAGATTGTTAAATGAGATAGGACTTCTGTAGTCACTGGCTGTTGAAGATGCGGAGTCATAGAAGTCTCAGATTAGGAAGGCTCAAGATTGTCTTCTGTTGCAACTTTTCGCCTGATGCAAATCGCTCCCATATGACCAGTGAGCAGTGGTGCCTGACAGAGTGATTATTTGGTGTCGTGGAAGTAGAGTTCCTGCACCTCCACAGAAACTGTTTTCTGAGGTGGCTGTATATGGTATATCCTTTCAATGAAGAACTGAAGTCTACTGCCTGCTGACCTTGGCATACCCTCTTCCACCACAAAGAGTGATAGTTACTGTGTCCCTAAACCAACAGTTCTCCATCTGTGGATCATGATCCCTTTGAGGGTCAAATGAACTTGTCACAGGAGTCACTTAAGACCATCAGAAAATACAGATATTTATATTACAATTCACAACAGTATCAAAATGACAGCTATGAAGTAGCCATGAAATAATTTTATGGCTGGAGGTCAGCACAACATGAGGAAGTGTTACAAAGGGTCACAGCATTAGGAAGGTTGAGAACCATTCTCATTTTGTATTTCATCTTTGCTCCTGTTACGTAATTCTTGGATCTTCATTATCTTGGTCTCCTTTTTGAATACACACTTCATTGTTACAACCCTTTGTGCATACTTTGACTCATTCTCTGCTACTAAAGGGACAACATCTCAGGTCTAGACTAGGAAAACATCTTTCCCATGGTCCACCAGTAAGTAGTAGTACCTAAGATGTTTTCAACACTTAATATATATTTGTTTAATGAATGAATCATCTACTTTCCCACAGAATCAAAAGAGGATCCACTTTCATTCTAATATATGGGAAATTAATTTCTTTGTGTTTTAATTATAATAAAGGAAGATATCTCTCTGCCTCTGTCTGTCTCTGTCTCTCTGTCTCTCCCCCTTCCTTCCTTCCTTTCTCCCTCCCTCCTTCCCTGTCTCCCTTCCTTCTCCCCTCCCTGCTTCTCTCTCATAGTCAGGTTAGACTTACTAGAAGGCTGGTAAATTTTGCTTTAGTGTTATGTTAAACTATACAAAGACATTATTGCTAGAGAATAATTTAAACATTATACAAATTGCATTCCACATGTGTTGTACTGATGTTTGCATGTGACTTTGTGATTCATGCAACTTTCTGGGACCTTTTGTGTAATAAATAAAAATTCAAACATCAGCACAAAAAGGAACCATGAATTTTGGTTTCAACTTAATCTGCTAAGTAATGACTTGAAATCTTCATAAGACCAACTCTGGCACCTGGCTTCACAATTGAACAGGCTAATTCATTAATTACTTTGGCGTGTACCCCTATAAATGACTTTTAGAGTGGATGGGTATTTAGGGGGGCTCTAGTGGAATGAAACACAGCTGTTGAATTATTTATGCTCACTTTAAAAGCAGAGAACACAAAAGTCCTGTGATTCCACTCGCAGGTTCCAGCCTTCATGATTAGATTTTAGCTGGTCCATTACCAACAGATGATCCAGGCCACATCTTCATGAGGCCAAATTGCAAGGTGTAACTTTACTCGTCATAAAAGACTGCTAACTGGCATGCACCTCCCTTTGAGGACAAGCAAATCAGGTACTAATGGGATTTATTATTCCTCTTACCACTTCCAGGTTTACTGAGACCAAGTAATGTAGTAATATTTTCTTCTGTAGTGCTTTTCTGCTCTGAGCTGGGTGCATATGTGGGTAAGCATGCGCACTTTGTGCTTCATTTTATATTTTCACAAATAGCCAGGAAACTAAAGGGGGCCTGGCCAATTAGTCCTCTGGTTCCTGGCAAGGAACCAGAAGCTGAAGGCAATCAGCTTTAAAAGCTTTTTTGGCCCCTCACATCATTATTAAGCTAAACCTAACAAGGACATGGGGGCTGGGAAGTACACTTTCCAAGGAAACTAGCCTGAAGCTAGTTAGGAACAATGTATCTATAATTTTTATTTTTAAAAAGTTCCCAATGCCCTTTTCTCTTAAGATCTGAAATCATCCTTAAAGCCAATATAATTACAGCATTTAATTCCAGGCAACATCTATTTTCTTAGCCTTTTCCAACCTCAATCTTACATACTCCTCCCTATTGGAGACCACTTCATTTAAATTTATAAAAAAGAAATTACTATAAAACTAATGCAAAGCAAGTTCTCATAATATGCAATCCCAACTCTTAGAAGAGATGAACACAAGCAGCTACAGGGTACAAAGGGTACAATGCGTTCTGTCTTTTATTTAGCTGGGTTTTTTTAAATGGATTTTCATTATTGCCAAGCAGTACTTATTGAGTGGTAAGGTTTTGTTTGTAAAGGAATGATTATAATTCACAGAGCAGCTAAATGTCCATTAACATTTTTTTATCCTTTTTAAATATCCTGGAAAAAACGTACTAGCATATGCTTACAGGGTTTTGCACAAGCTTTCTTCAGCTCTTCCTTCCAGTTCACTCTGTCTACTGGCCTTGGGACAGAGAATAGGGGTCTTCACACCAGGGGTCTGAGAATAGGGGTCTT
>JADRCH010000169.1:4674651-4708430 GCA_019843965.1 Rhynchomys soricoides | reverse complement strand
CACCAGGAGACAGAGAATAGGGGTCTTCACACCAGGGGACTGAGAATGGGGGTCTTCACACCAGGAATTTTAAGGTGTCTGTTAAATAAGAAGGTTCAGGCAGTATAACTACTATCACTTAAATACCAGGCCACTGAAAAGGAAAGAGAGACTTCTGGGAAAACATTCAGGGTTTACTGAGGACCTGTTCATGTCAGTTTTCTATTTTGCTTCTTTGTTCAACTATAAGATTTAGTATAAGGTAAATGCAGCAAGGTGGGCACGGCTTTACAACCTTCCAAGTGATTCTTGTAAAACATGACATAGGAAGCTCCACATACACTATCTCCGAAGTCTTGGATCATGTTTGGGTGCTCAGAGGACAAGCAGAGAGCAGGACTCTCCATTGAGATAACGTTTTCTTTTTCTCATCTATTTCCCCTACACAGCTGGAAACTTTATCAAAGACAAGAATTGTGCCTTTGCACACACACACACGTGCACACACACACACACATAGCCTTGTTTGGTGCCTGGGTCATGGCCAATAAATATTTGTCAAATTAATCCATAAAGGCAAACTCATCGTGCACTGTTAGTGTTAATTGTTTTTGCTGGCAAGTCCAGTGAGCCAGTGAGAGGGCCCACTATGACCTTGGTAACTGCTGTATCATTTGAGGTCCAGTATCAAGCACCTTTGCTCTCTTCTTGCCAAGCACACAGCCTAGGGGGTCTCAGTTCTATTTCCACATTCAGATCATGCTGAGTCCAGACCCCCATCCTGTGCTCTTTTTTTTTTTTTTTCTGGGACTGTTGGCATCTTTGGAGTCAGGAAGTGACATCTGCTGCAGTGAGCTGATTACCAACAAGGAGAACAAGGTAAAGGCCAGCATTAGGTGGGGTCTGGCTTAGCTTCAAAGCAGGCATATGGCTTCTATCTTAATGAGGGAGATTTCATATTCAGGAAAGACACTTCTGAAGAGCAAATTAACTAATTCAAGACAGAACACATAAACAGAATGTGGCTGGTCAGATCCCCCTCCATCGATGGCACAGTGTCTTGTAAAAGCTTCACAGCGGTAGCTATGCCTCCTTTTGGGTTCCTACTGTACCATTTTGGTTGGCACCCTGCGTGTCTAAAGACTGGATTACCGTAATGATTCATATAGTCTACCTTTGTCAGGTTCCTCTTTGTCCTCAATCCTATTCTGCAAACTAGAATCTTAAGATCCCAAAGCATCATCTTAATTTGCTTCAATGTCTTTAAAACTGTACCTCTGCCCATGGCATTTAACCAGTTCTACAAGCATCTATTCTCACTCCATATTTTCACACTACCTCACAACAGAATTCCAACACAGCTCCTCAGCCTGGCTCCTAATCACAAAGCCATTCCCAAGTCATTTCAGCATATCTCTTTGCCTTGTTTGTCTGAAAGGTTCAATTTACTTTGTTTCACTTACACAAGTTTTGTCTACCTAGCTAAACTTAGCCTAAGCCTATATATTCTATAAAGCCTCCCTGTCATCTTTCCAATCCTCAACAGCAATTCCTACTCTGAACAGTGTCCAGGAAAGAACTCTAGTGACGACTACTGTATATCTGTATTTTAAAGAACTTTGATCCAGACATAGTTCAGTAGGATGAAAGCTTTGGTGTTTTGTTTGTTTGTTATTTGTTCTAGAAAACTCAGTGTCAGTTCATTGGCTAACTTTCAAAATTACAGAACAAGAGCTGTGAGAAGCCTAGCAATCCCTGCCCCAAGCACAACCTCAGACTGGAAATACTGTTGGAGGAATGTCTTAAAGGTTTGTTTTTAAACTTTATCCTTTATTGTTTTGACCCTGCTATTGTAGATGTCCTGATTAGAAACAGAAACATAATATAGAAACCAAAGATCTACACTTCTAGGCTTCTTGAAAGAAAAGCAGATGTTCACATCTGATTCAAGTTCAGTCTTTGACATCAAGACCAGGTAGTTGTGTTCCCACCACGTTTCCTTGTTTCTCAGGCTTCAAATGAGAAAGAGAGAACTCCATGAGATTATAAGGTTTCAAAAGCTAGGATGTGCTAGCGTCAGGGTTTGTATCTAATTCTGCATAATTCTAAAGCCTACATTCTTTCCATGTCTTCAGAATGTTTATGGACTTATTAAAATGCCTACTAATCATAAACATGAATTTTCTCTAAACTTTCCCTGCATATTGGTCAACCTGTTTGAATCTCAATTTTTCTATTTCTAAACCATGGAGCATCTCACTGTATAAAAGGACCATTGAGAAGATTACATGAGGTGATAACTTAAATAATTGTAAGCCGTGTGTTGCTTTGAAAATGTAGGGATTTGGTGAAGCATTGGCTTCCCATGAAATGCTAATGGTAAATGGAATATTGTTTTGTAAATTGTATGGTGTTCTGACTGAAAAACTAATATATATCCAATGCATATATGTCCTTAGGGTGTTGTATAAAAAGCCTACTCTGGAATAACCCAATAAAGCCATGTAAGTAAATGCCAGAGTGGCAAGGAACAAGGCAAACATCATGTGGTACCTACCAGAGGTCAATAGGAAGAGCTTATAAACCAAATCTTAAAAGATTTGTATCCATTACTGATGTGTTTCCACTTGGAAGCCTGTGTGCAGATGGAAATACTTGAATTCAAGCTCGCCAAGCAGAAGTTTTACAGATGACCTTGTACTTTTGGAAAACTGACTCAAGCAGCATTTATATCTCTCTGTGTCTTAGGTAACCCTACCAGTATGCATTGTCTTGGGAGTGAATCAAGCAAAGAGGAGAGTGGTTTGCTTGTATTTCAATTAGGGGTCATCTACAACGGTCATCATCTACCTCCTCCCATTGGGCTTATGGTTTTCCAGATGCCTCAAGATTATATCAGAGTACAGTGGGTTCATTATAGGTTTCAAAACTTGATCTTGTCACCTATAAGGTAGAGGATCAAGTGAATGAAGAGTTGCTCTCTCCATTCCTCTTCGTCATCTGGCATTTCTGCAGCATTGGAAGAAAACTGGAGAATCAGGCTCCAAAGAGAAAGAGAAAAATAAGCTTACATACTGCATTATCCTGACTTTGCCCACAGTCACATGGATGCATGGATTTTGACCAATCGTCTCAGTACTCTTTCAGCAATGATAAGGGAATTTAGCCAAGAGTCAGAAGAGGCCCCAAGCAATCCCCACAGGAGAGAGAGAGAAGAATGCCAATGAATTCTGGAAGTGGGGTAGAGAGCAATTAATCTTCCTTTTGCAGCAAAAATGTTATAATTTCTGTGTGAGGCAGAGCTTCCTAATTGATTTGGGTGGTGGAATCTTTGTAACTTTTTGATCTTTCAGTAATCACCCCTCACCTCTATCCCTTGATTCACTGAGTTCAGTTAGGAACTGTGTTGTAATAAAAGCAGTTTCCATATCCAGGAACACAATGGCGATCAAGATGCCCCTAGTGGGTGAGTTCAAAGTAAGCAAAGATGCATTTGGGTGGGCTTGATGATTTGTGCTTACCCTGCATGATATGTCACTGTACAGCTATAAAAATAATTAGGGCTAAGAAAAGCTTATTTTTTAGTTCATTATTTTATCTTACGTGTATGAGTTTGGTTTGCATGTATGTCTGTGCACCATATGTATCAATGGTGCCAATGGAGACCAGAAAATGGCATTGGATCTCCTGGAACTGGAGTTACAGAAGGTTGTGGACTGCTTTGAGGATGCTAGGAATTGAACCCGGATCTTCTGCAAGAATCAGTGCTCTTAACCACAGATATGTCTCTCTAACTCCCCAAAACTTTACAGCTGAAATTCAAGTTGGAAGGATAATTTCCTCTCAGCTTTAAGTCTAATGGCCAGAATTTGCTGATTTCTCCAAACCATTGCCTTTGCAGCACATTTTTTTTCCCTCACAGTGACAATAACCATATTATGGAACATAGAACATATTTTGTTCATTAAATACCCATGCATCTGACATGTGTCAGATAACGTGAAGGATTCAGAATTGAAGGAGATATAGTCTACCATTGTAAAAGCCAAGTAGAAAGGCAAAAAACAGTAGGAACTAAATGTATAGAGTTGTAACTCAATTCGGAATGGGGTCCATGTGCATGCTAAGTAATAGGATGATTAACAGCTTTGTGAGTAATATAGGGGTGTCTTTGGGAAAGAGAAAGACTTGGGATTTGGGGGAAGAAATGGAATTCTAGCTGAGTCTTCTGCAGGCAGCTGCTAATTAGAGAATAGATAAGACATGCTACACAAAGGGTTCTTTGAAAGCAAGGATTGAGTGTAAATGAGAGAGAGAGAGAGAGAGAGAGAGAGAGAGAGAGAGAGAGAGAAGTTAATTCGACAGTAGGGTTTTTGGGTGGGAGCAGTGAAAAACAGAAACCTCAGTAGAAGCCATGTAGTAAAGAATTTTTCAAGCCAGATAAGGGATTTGGATGGTTTTCTATAGTGGTAGGGTATTACAACGTACCATGAGTCTACTGTAGGATATCATGCCTGCTTGGTATTTTTAAACTTTGGTTCTGGCTACCAAAAGACTACAAGGAGAAGTTGATTCCCTGGAAGTCTATCATCCTTAGGCAGGCATGCTGGAGACAGAATTGTGGCCGTGGGAACAGCAAGGCCATGGATGGAACGATGGTACTGATTATATGAGACGACATCCAGTAATAGCCATGTCCTTGTTTACTTTAGCAGAAATTCCCCTTGGCCATGTAGTTTGTGAATCATTTCTTTTCATAAGAATACATAGAAGATCGCTTAGATGAATACAAACGAGATTCAATACAGTAGTCATGTTACATGATAATATATTAATTAATGAGATGGTTAATAGTTTGGGAATCAGGTGGAGAGGTTGCTGGGAAAGGCACAGGATTTCTGGGAGGGGATAGCATTTGAATTGAGTCTTCAGTAGGTAGCGGTTTTCTCTCTCTGCCTCACTCCCTTGAAAAAGAATCTATCACTTGAACTTGGAGCTAAGCTTGTGGCCAGCAAGCTCCAGCAATCCTGTCTCTGTTCTGCACAGCACTGGCATGTCAGCTTTTTAAGTAGGTGATGGGGATTTGAACTCAGGCACTTGTGCTTAGGCAACAAGTGCTTCTACCTGCCAAGCCATCTCCTCAGCCCTGAGAGTTTGTTTGTTTTAAGACAAAATAATTAAGAACTACTTAATCCTCATGGAGATGGGATTGTGTTGACACAATCACAAGATGCATTGGAAAAATCCAGAAAGTCTGAAGGGTCAAAATGAAAAGGTAAGTGTATAATCCTTTTTAATCAGCTCAGACTTCCTGAAGAAATTGGGAAATGCTAATTATACTGTCACAGATTATTAAATTTACAGAAGACTAATGGAATTAGCTTTTGGCAAAATTTAGTTGTGTTCTTTTGGCACATGTCTTATGGGTTCTGAACATGAGTTTGTGCATTTGCCCCTGTCTCTTCACAATGTTCTGGAGTTCTGCAGTCAAATGTTTGAACCCTAAGCTATGCCCCGACATACCAGGGTTCTGAACCTCTGTGTGTTCAGATTAGCAGCTGCACTTGTCAAAATGCAGATTCTGAGTCAGCAGGTGAAGGCTGGGTCCAGGTTTGGGAAGCGACTGGTGGTCTAGGGACTAAGAATGCATGTTGAATAGTAATCTTGCATACTGACATTTGTGCTCTGCCCCTGTAGAGCCTGGCCACATTCTCAGAGTCTCCTCCATCAATAATGATGCCCTCCCATTGAGCAGTGCTCCATGAAATTGTACAAAATCAGGTGCACTACTGAGGAAGCAAGCTAGGATTTAGAAACAGACTCACAAAAAGATGGTCAGGGAACTGTACACATGCTGAACTAGAGAGGTTCTACTTCTAAGTCAGAGTAAGCTTAAAATAAAACTATCCATATTCCAAACGGAGGGATGGAGTTGATGAGATGGCTCTGAGAGAAAGTGTTTGCTGCCAAGCCTGGTGATCTGAGTTCCATACTGGGATCAATGAGATGGAAAGAGAGAATTGACTCCTGTAGGACACCCTCTGATCTCCAGACATGCCACTCATGTGCCCCCTCTTCCTTTCTCTCTCACACTTGCCTGTGCACACGCATGCACACAGGCATACAGAAATAAATTAAAAATGCAGAAAGAATTTTAAAATAATAAAGATGTGGGAGAAAATGTGGAAATGATGGCGGAATGTGGAATAGTCAACTTTTCTGCCGACAATTCATTAAGAGAAGCTAATAGTTCCTGAGAGTTTTTCTAGGGGAGTCTCCTGCACATGGTGACACATTCAAGGAGCAGTGAGAAGACAGGATGGGATGCTAGAGATGTCTCATTTTAGCTATGGCGGAGTTATTCCACACAATCCATGCTGTTTTTCCTGCCATATCTATATGCTGTGTCTAAGACCTTAGGGATATAACAGGATGTCTTCTTTGGTGAAAGTTGAATAATGTGAGAAACTATTTAGTGTTTGCTATGGACTCTGTAAAGAAAGAGTGTGGGTGAAAGGTCATCACATATAAAACAATTATATTTCTATAGCTGTAATCAATGAAAAACTGGAGCTCCAAGATTAAGAAATATATACATGTATAATAGCCTCAAAGAATGAACTACCTGCCTATAAACCTAGCTACTATAACCAACTGTGTAACAGCTACAAATAAAAAGCTTTAACTGATGGAAAGGTCTATGGTGTTCATGGTATGGATAAGTCGATACAACGGCCTTGTCAGTGCTCTCAGAGTGAGCCACAGTTTCAAATGGTACCAACAGAAATCCCAGATTTGCTTTTTGTAGGTATAGATGAGGTCATTATAAGTTTTTATGGGAAGGAAAGGGACTAAAAGGGATCAAAGTAATTTAGAAGAAGAAAAGGAAGAGATGGAGGAGGAAAAGGAATAGGGAGATTAAAGGCATGCACCACCACTGGTACTCAGGAGGCAGAGATAGGTGCATTTCTGTGAGTTCCAGTCCAGCCTAGTTTACATAGTGAGCTCCAGGACAACCAGGGCTACATAATGAGTCCCTGTCTTAGAGGAAGAGGAAGGGAGGGAGGAAGAGAGGGAGGGAGGGAGGGAGGGAGGGAGGGAGGGAGGGAGGGAGAGACAGAGAGACACAGAAAGAGAGACACAGAGAGAGACAGGCACAGAGACACAGAGAGACATAGAGAAGGGGAAGGGAGGGAGGAGGTTGGAAAGGAGCTGGGGGAAGTGCTGGGAAAGAGCTGGAAGGTTTGCTCAATGGTTAAGAAAATGAAATGCTCTGGTAGAGGTGTCAACTTAAATTCTTATCACCCCCCCAAAAAAGCTCAAAACCACTGTAACTCCAGCTCCAGGGGGATCCAATGCCATTTACTGTCCTCTATGGAAACCCCATACTTCATACACACACACACACACACACACACACACACACACACACAATCTTTAAAAAAGAATGCTGGTTCTCCCCTTCCCTTCCTAAAGCTCTTATACTTATCATCCATGTTGTTGGGCAAACCTGAGTGTTCTCCTGTACTTAATCTCATGTTCCAAATTACTCATGGCAAATGCAATGCTGGAGAGCATACCTTAGGAAATGTTTGATTCTGGAATGGTTCAATGTGTTACAATTGTGTGATTGTTGTCATGGCAAAGTACCAAAGCTGTATATAGATTTTCTCTCGTCTTGTTACTGGCAGAATTTTGGCAACTTGTGGACCAATTGCAACTTACCACTCATAAAGGAATACCCAGACAAAGACTTCCCCAAGGAGCATTATGGCCATGACATAACTTACATGAGGCAGTTGACACAGCTTGTCTGATTTGCTTTTTGATACAGGGTCTTTCTATGTTGCCCTAACTGTCCTCATGCTCTCTATGTAGACCATATGTACCTTTGCTTGTCATTTTTTAAATGTCATTATCCTTGGAGAGAGAAATCTACAAGAAAGATTCTTAAATAAAGTCCATGGGCTCATGATTATATCCATAAAAACACTATTTTTATTTTCAAGTGTAAATAGAAAACAAAGAATTTCCAATCCAAATTCAATTATAATTGCATGGTAGAAAGAAGTATGTAATTTAGCTACATAGTACATTCAATGTGTACATCATAAATATCCTTTAGTCCATTTCCACCATCACTGTATTTATGTTACACAACCGAAGAAATATTAATCCTCTCACACACAAGCAAGGATAATGAGAGATAACCACTCAAATTAACATATAGTTAAATTAGTAAATGCATGAATATTTAGGGTTATTAGCTCCCTGCAAGAGCTGTTACCTTTTATCATTATGAAATTCAATATATAGTTCTGAGACTTTGTCTTGAAGTCAAAGAATAATCCAGTAGAATAGTCCATTGATAAAGTCAGAGCCCTTAAAATCCAATTTCATTCCTAAAGCTACTTTTCTGAACACTTCTTTCAATATAAACAGCCCCTTTTGGCAGTCACTTAATATATAAACCACAATATCCACCCCTACTCTCCAAAAGGTAGAATTAGTGCAGCTCCAAGAGTCTCCCATAGTTTTAGTATCTTGTGTTGTTTAGAAGGTCCAGGCCAAGGTATCTTCTGAGACTCTAGTCAAATTATTAACCCTGAGCTGCTGAATAGTAAAAAAAAAAAGAAAAAAGAAAAAAAAAGAAAGAAAGAAAGAAAAAAGAAAAAAGAAAAAGAAAAGAAAAAAAGAAAGAAAACTATACATTTCCAACTCACAGTGACACAGAATAAAAATTCCCATTCATAAAGAGAGAAATGGGGGCACAGAAGGGAGAAACTGAACCAAAGAAAGAACAAAAGCCTGGAGGGCAAAGAATGAATCCTGCAGACCTATGTTTGATTTTCAGGTCCTGTGGTACAGGGATGTGAGCTCCAAGGGACCTAGGCAGCTCTGCCCCTGTGGCCTTGCTCTTTGTATCCCACATGGACTCTCCTTGGGGATGGACCTGCACTGCATTCTGCTTCCCTCCACAGATGCTCCACATCCGTGGCATCTCTAACTTCCTGGAGTTTCCACTGAAGCTTTGGCATCTCCCTTCACAGCTTTGCAATCACCTTCTCGGTAGGTACTTGCAGGGATCCTGACCCTGTAACAGGTCATGTGGTCTCACAAGCCAGACACAGGCTTTACTCTTCAATTCAAGTGGCAGCCTCTTGATCCTGTAACTCTTAATACTGTACATGTCTGCAAAACCAGCAATACAGAAAGGATGCCAGTGTCATCTGCCTGCCTGAGCAACAACCAGCCCCTTAAGAGAACAGATGCAGTGATATCTGTATGGATGAACATGAGGGAACAGTCCTAAGGGGTCCTACCTGAACAGGCAGCTCTTGAGGCCATTATTCTCAGGGGAAAGGCTTTCAAATGTTTTAAAACATTTACACACTTGAGTCTGCATGGGTGGGGTACTCTAAAGACTTATTTGTGTTTCCAAATAAAAAGTTATTCTCTTTAATGGTCTCCTCCTCTTTATTAGCTTTATTTTCCTTAGCTCCTAACTTAACATTTACTTCTTTACTGGAAAAAAAATTCAAGTTTTTCAAATGATTCTGCTCCCCTTTTACTTTTTAATCACAGTCCTGGTGAAAAGTAGGTAGCAATAACAACCCGACAACCTATATGCTGGGTTGCTTTGAAACTCATCTACCATTTTAGCTAGACTTTCATCTAAACTCACCCTTACACAAAGAATCAGGACACGAACAAAATGCAAACACACTTCTTGTCAGAATATTATATATAAGATGTTTCCAAGTTCAACTCTCAACAGCCTTTGTTCTCATCGGAAATACCATGATCAGAGTCTTTACTGACCATGTTCCTACTAGCATTCTGACCTTTAGAGATCCCAGCAAAATTACCCATTATTTTCTGCTTACATTCTAAAGATCTTCTACCTCACACCATCAACCTTTTCTAATTCTTCTTACAAGCATTTTAACGGTTTCTGGACCATATCATTTGATGAAATAATAGCCATGACCCCACTTCTACATTACCAGTTTCATGGGTTAGTTACTTTCACCAGTGTAACAAGTACTTGAAAAAAATAAGCTTAAAGGAGACAATATTTATTTTGACTCATCACTTCAGAGGTTTCAGACTGTTGTTGGCTGGATTGTTGATAAGGGACTGAGGCAAGGCTGAACATCATGTTTGGGAGCAAACAGTGAAGACTTACTGTGGTGAGAATTTTGGAATTTCTATTTCTTAAAAAACCACAAATCTTAGAAAAATGTTTTTGTTTAATATCAGTTGTGGGGATATGGGGTTGCTTCAGACTGACTGCAGCAGCTGACTATGATTTGCCTTGTGCCCTAGGAAAGGCATGGTTTTGCCAGCTGCAGATAGTTTCTGCAATTGTAGGAACTTTTCAGAGGTTATATAAATACTGGAGTCCAAATAGGCATTATGGGTGGTTGTTGGTCATTCAGAGGGGATTGTTTGCTGTTTGTTAACAGTCGTACTTAAAGAAGAAACAAAAGGAAACAAATTAGATTCAGGAATTTTCCTAATTCTTCTCTCCCATCTATCCTTGTTTCCTCTCTTAGTGTTACGGGTAAAACAGGGTGGGGGAGGGATAAAGGATGGGGAAAAGAAGAACTCACAAAGTAACAACAAATCGCTCATCTAATGGTAGAGTAGGAAGAATCCAAGATTATTTATAGCTCAGACTTTATAGCATTAACCAAGGATTACATTGTTAATACAGAAGTTGGTGGTGGATGGGATTGGGGTGTAGCTGTGACAGGCAATGATGTTTGGAGGAGTGTGGAAGACTTTGGGGTGTTGGACTAGAGAGGTAGTTGGATGTTTTAAGCAGGTCTTAGTGAGCCACCTAGTAGGAGGATAGAAGACAATGCTGAGGATGAGGTGGATTGTGGAGACCAGCTCAAGATCTTTCAGAGGGGACGAATATTAATAAGTGTCCTAGAGACCATTCCTGTAATAGTCTGGCAAAGAATGAGGTCCTTCATTTCCCCACTTGGTGAGAGCTTATTAATGTATTGTACAAATCGATGGATACGTTGATGATGGTACAACCTTCAGGACCCATTTACATCCCCACAGCTCCAGCAGTGAATACTGAGTGCAGTAGGAACTAGGCTACTTGTGTGAGCCTTTGTGAGATACTTCATACCTAAGCGATAACAGATATTAATATGATTGTAGAAGCTTCCTTATACTTACCATGTACTGGTCCATCAATTCCCATCCTTTAACTGTCAATCTGAGTGCTTAAATTTAAAATACCTCCCCTGTAAACACCGTGAAGTTTTGTCTTAGTTCTCATTATTTATTTAGTCTGACGATCTGGGAGTACTGAGTCCACAAATTAGAGGGTAAGTTTATTCACATTTGATCTAATTCTTGGTATAGATGGGTTTAAGTCTGCCATCTGTTTGTTTTTTCTTTGTCCCCTCTACATTTTTGTCTCTTCTTTCCTGTTATATATTTACCAGTAAAGTCATTTATAGTGTTGCATTTAGTTTTCCTTGCTGGCTTTTTATTTATAGTTTTATAGACATTAGCATACATGCTTAGACTATCCTCACCCATGGTCAATTCATGTTATATTTCTCATGGATAAAGTACTTTGCACACTGACCTTTTCTTTGGGCTGATGTTGCCAGACATTTAAACAATGCATACATAAACTGTCTACAATGAATTATTTTTATTATCAATTCACTTACAAGTATCTTTCAAATATGGTATTTTATAACTATACACATATAATTATGACTCACATAATGATGTTTTGATTAACAACATACCTCAAGTATATGCTGACCTTAGATTAATACAATGGAGCTGCAAAATTCCTATCACCTACAGACACTGTACCAAGCAGGACATTGTAGTATAATGTGTCACTCAAGAGCTTTTGATGGTGTTCATGCAAACGAAGTCATGAGCTCTTAATTATATAAAAATATAGTGTACTCTATTGTATAAGGTTCAGACTTGCTAATGACAACTAATGACTATATTTCTCATTGAAGTAGTAACTACAACCTTAAAGTATATATCTTCTGCTTAAATATACTTGCAGTTGATTGCAGAATGCAGGTCCTTTAGAAGACAAAAGCACTGATAAACTAAAAGACCACAGCTCCACCTGTGTTCCTGTCCTAAAGGAAGATGTGGAGCTGCAAAGAGTGGGCTCAATGGCTCTGACTCTGTAGGCCTAGACTAGTATGTGTGTTTGTGTATTCACAATTTTTCTTTAGTTTGTTTTTTAAATACAAAGAAAGTTTAGCATAGAAAATAATTTATGGCCATAATACCCTGAATGCATCTGATCTTGTCAGAATGGGGAAAAATATTTAAAACCAAAAGAATCTTAGCAAGTAAGGGTAAAAAGAAAGAAAATATTTTGAACAGCTAAGAAGTGTGTTTGTGTTTTACAATAAATGTTATTACAATAAGATCAAAAACCTGAAAAAAGGGGGAGGTTTATAAAGTTTAAAACACTGTAATATACTTGATTTATTACTGAAGAAAGAAAAATATTTTTATGCACTCATTGTAGCTAAGGGCACAGTGTTCTTAAATTCCCAGTAGTCCGCACTGTCTGAGGCCTCACAGTCATGCTCCAGTCACTACCTGACTCATCTAGAAAAACTCCCCAAACACATTCACGGCAAGTGCCCTAAATAGACATACCACTTCTAATCTTCGATTTGTATATTGCCATTCCTTTTCTATATTTAGCTATGATTAAATGTATCAGTAATTACCCCTGTGTTGCAATTGCTTACAAATTTCAATACCGTGCAACCCTGCTGCAATAGACTATTCCATACAGCCTACAATGCTGTAGGTGATGCCGTTCGGCAGGTATAAGCCAAGGCTGTGATGTTTCCTCAATAATATAACTGTGTAAGAACACACTTTTACTGCAGGATATATGACCTCATTCATGATTTCTACTTTTTCCACTGCCTTCCTGGATATCTGAAGTTTTAGATTTAGCTTTCCTTCTTGGAGGGACTTTTAGTATGCAACTGGCAAAACGTTTTTTAAAAATCAGACTCTTAAAATCCTTGGCATGTTTTACATTATATTCTGGTAGCATCAATATTCCCATATTGATCTGAGGTGACATGCAGTGTTTTACTTGATATGAACTTCCAGAATGCATTGCTATTTTGGAGTTTCTGGGACCCAAACACCCCACAGGTACAATTTAAGGGAGGAAAGGTTTCCTTAAAGGTTCAATTTCGCTCATGCATTTAAGAGAGTTTGGCCCTATTGAGAAGAAAGGGCATGGAGGGTAGCTCTGTCCATGGCAGGAGAAGCAGTCTCCCCACAGCACAGTGGACCAGGAAGCAGACACTGGACTGTATTCAAAACTCAACCCTAAGACACTTACCTAGCCAGGCTCCATGTCCCAAAGGCTTCAGTCTTCCAAATCTCTCTTTCTCCCAGCTGGACAACAAACATTTAAAGTATGAGCCTGGGTGGGGCTGTTCAGATTCAAACCTAACCATGTTTGTATGTTTGACATCATTCTGTTGTGTTGTGGCTTCCATTGCCTTTGAGGGTACTATTCTATGGCCCCTTGTGCTTAAGTGTCTGTTCTCTTTCTGCTAAAATTCTTTTCATTTGTCATTGGCTTTCAGTAGGTGTTTTGTTTTATTTTGTTTTGTTTTGTGATGCACCTAGGTATAGCTATCCTCAGTTTTATCCTTTTGGGGTTTACTGAACATCCTTGATCATTGGACTGTGGGGTTCACCTTTTGATACTTTTTAATATTGAGCCATTATTTAAAATTCTTCTCCATTATTTCATTATTTTCTCTATGAGAAGTCAATTTACATGTATGTGAGGTCGCTCATGTCACTGATGCTACTCATTTCTCCCTCACATCTTTTCCCTCTGCACTTCAGTGCTTATTCACGCTTTATGTTTCCACTGGTTTCATTTCAGTTTTAAATCTCTCCTAAAGTTGTATATGTGTTTGTGTACACACATGCATGTATGTGCACATGCATGTATCACACACTCATGATACTTTTCTTTAGCATTTTTAACTTAAATATAGTACATGTCATAAAATCCTAAATCTACTACTACTAATAGTTTTTTTCTTCCTACTTTGCATCTTTATAGTTTTGTATTTCTAGTGATTTTTAATTGTATGCTGGACACTTGAACTATACATTGCAAAGAATGTATAGATTGTAATCTGTTATTATACTCTGAAGAGTATGACATTTCATCTAAGCAAACAATCAAATGACTAAGAAATCACCTTTAACTTCTAGAAGCTTGACTTCATGCTAAGCTGGATCAATTTTCATTTTCTCAGCTTCCAGGCAAACTCATTTTTTACCTTCTCTTTATTTTTAAAGACTCTTTGTTTTTTTGATGGGAATTACAAAGTGTTTGTCAAAGTCTCTTATCAATGACTTAGACTCCTAATTCTATTCCTCATGTGGTCCAGCATCTGCAAACCTCTCCTAGAGGTCATTTTCCCCTTGGGATTTCTGGAATCCTATGCGTGCATACTGTTCACAAGTGCATTAAGCAGCTTCAGCTCTCTGAAAGAAATTACTGTGGCTTCTTATCTGCATAAGGAGTATTTGTTTTGAAAAGAACTCACATACAAAGAGTAGAGAATGAGCCTACAAATGTGGAGGCGTGGGTAAGAAATGGGGAGCTTAAAGGATACAAAAGTACCAGATGTATAGGATGATCAAGTTTAGTGTCTCATGTATAACGTAAGAACTAAAGTTAATTACATCATATGGTACAATAGATACATATTAAAAATATGAGACATATGTGAGATAACAAGTATGCTAGTTAGCTTCTATAGTAAATATTTTGCAGTCTAAATACATGTTACAGCATAGTATTCAAGTTTTAAGTCTTATGGATGTGGTGATTTGAATGATAATGGTCCCCATAGGCTCATATATTTGAATGTTTGGTCATTAGTTGATGGAACTGTTTGGGAAGGATTAAGAGGTATGGCCTAATTGAAGAAGGTGTTACTGGAGGTGGGCTTTGAGGTTGCAGGACCCAAGACCATTACTAGTTAGCTGTCTCTGCTTCCTGTTTGTGAACAGGGTGTAAGCTGTCAGTTACTGATCCAGCCCAATACCTACCCTACCGGTCTGTTGCCATGATCCCTGCCATCGTGGTCATGAACTCACCCTGTGTTACTGCCTCGGTCATAGTGCTTTGTCACATCAATAGAAAAGGAGCTAAGACACCCAACAATACCTATCTTTTAAAACAGAAGTCAAGTAAAAATTTGGAAAAAAAAAATAACAGAATTCAGCGCTCTGCATCGTTGCAATGGTTTCCTTCAGTTAGAAAAGATTGTGCTGTTTGGCTTGAGTTTCTTAGGTTCTGTGAAACACAAAAACTGAGATTCTCTTCAGAGAGTAAATTTTTCTTTCATAGACTAAATACTCTCCTGCCACTGTCTACCAATGATAACTCTCCAATCCCATCAACTATTTTGTTGTAATTTTAAATTCCATCCTGAATCATTGTTATATGTATGTGACCTACTCCAGTAATACCTACTTCCCTTATAGGAATTGGGGTTCTCTAACATGTACGCCTCACATCCATTATTCTGATTGTTCTAGCATCTTTTACCAGATGCCATTTCCTGCCATCCATTACGGGATTATTACCTAATGGTGTTTGAATCACTTTCATGCTCCCTTTTACTTCCAGACCAATGGTTTTCTGTTTTAAGCAACCAGTACAACTACAGTTCATCACTTTTATCATGTTCTCTTGTTATGTTAAAGGAAATATATCTTAGAGTAAGATTCAGATGGTGTGTCTGAAACAAAGTTCCAGGAAACCCAGTATGTCTTTGGATACAACAGGCCCTTTTCAGGACACAATACTTTCGATTAGAAGCTTACATTTTTATTTCATCTAGCAGAGCAGAATGGGAGGAACACTGAGCATAAATCTCACAGGACTCTTTGGAAGAGAGTAAATGACCTGTCTTTCTGACTCTGGAAGAAAGACAGCATCATGGCAGTCAACAGATTTCTGCTTTCAAGTTGAGTTTATGCCCAGTGGAGAAAAGAATCTCTATCGAAACTTGTGTGCGCATGACTCCAGTCACACTTCGTCCTGAAGTCTTTTTCATGACTGTATAGGAAGCATGAGGTTTGGGAAGTTCATGCCACTGCTAGCCACTGTTCTATGACTGGAAGACTGAGATCTGGGGTTTCATCTGAAAACAATGACTGATTTGGGTAGGACTTGGGCTGAGGTAGGATAAGACTGTGGTAGAAGAGATGTTGAAAGTTCAAGAGCCAGTGTATAGGAATAGCAGCCTAGTCAAATCTTGTTTTCTCTGACTTGAAAACTACAAAGAATATTTTATAAGGTTCTTTACAAGGTACAATTGAAAAATGGACATGACAGAACTTTGAAAAATTATTCAGAATTAAGTGTAGGTCTTTTATTAGCAATGTCTTCCCATCTTAAAATCTACTTTGTAGGCCAATTAGGAGACAAATCAGCTTGATCTTTTATGGAGGTCATTTGATGTGTCCCTGTTGTGGTTGGGAATGGTTTGACAATATCCCCCAAAGTTTATAAGCTGGAAATGGAACTCCCAATGCAACAGTGTGAGAAGCAGTAGGTCTGTAAGTGGTGGAGCCTCATGGAAGGATTCCATCTTTGAAAATACAAAAGTGGTGCCTATGGGACCAGATGAGCGGAGCAGGTTATTTGAAGCAGCATGACCCCTACTGTGCTTAGCCTTTTCTGCATGCAGCCATTTCTTTTTGTACTTCTCTACTGTATTGTGGCATAACCCCGGGGACCCCTCAGAGGATTCCAGAGCCATGATTGAATTTTCTAGTCTCCAGATTCATAAGTCAAATTAAAATCATTTCTTTGTAAAGTACCCAGCTTCAGGTGTTTTGTTACTGAAACAAAAAAGGAATTAAACCCCCATCTTTGGTAAACAAGAATGTCAATATCTTGATGAATGACACCAGTTAATTTAGATAATCAACTTTCAATTAGTTTGGGCAACAGCTCATTTCTACCATTTCTGTAATGACAGGTTGTAATCCAGCTCACTTTCTCTGCCTTCACTGTCTGACCTTCTGTTGACTTGAGGGAAAACATAACTAGTGTTCTGGTTCTGATGTTTCTCAGTTATTTCCAGCACATTTCTGCTCCTTGTGGAATTGTTACAGAAAATCCATGACAGAGTTCCCTACAGCCAAAAAATTTCCCACAGAAGAGGACTAGATGTACCACACAGCATGAGAGGTCTGTAGAAGATTCTATCAGCTGATGGCTGCTTAAACACTAGGCTAGCTCTTGGCAGTTTTTTCTAAAACACTATTGAAAATAAACTTTGTTCATCCCCCTCTCATGCATGTTGGTTTTAGACAATTGTTCTGCTATTTGTAATGGATTATATCTATTTTATAAGAAACAAAATTGTGGAGAAAATTGGCTGCTATACATTTTAGCTACTTTACTAATTGAACCAGTAAGCTTGGCCTTTTTTGTTTGTTTTTAAGGGGGTTTACATATGCTTTAGTTCTTGGGGTTTTTGTTGTTGTTGTTGTTGTTGTTGTTGTTGTCATTGTTTTTGTTGCTATTGATTGTTTTTAACTTTGTTTTAATTTTTATAGGAAATTATAGAGTTTTATGTTTCTTCCTCCATAGTCTCAGCTAGCTTCCCCTCATACTGTTAGTCTGAGATAAAGCTGACCCCAAGAGAAGATCCGAACACTTCCAAAAATCTGAGTCCCTGAACATATCCTGTCAAGTAGAGAGGCAGGAAGCAGGCATGTAATGTGCTGTGTTGGAATGACTTTGCAGACAATCACTTGTCTACTATAAGAATGCATGAGCAGTCAAAGTGGACAAAGACAACTGTCCACTTTGTACTTTCTTTAAATGTTGGTTGCTGTAAAGCATTCTCTGAAACTAGTGGCCCCAATTCAGACGGTTCCACTCTTTAGACATGTGACCTCAGGAAAGCCCCAAGTGACTCCAAGCAATTTTGACTTACTTGTTAAACAATGGGCTTATCTCAGTTATGCTCCACTCAGTTCTAAGTGATTTCTTTCATGTGAAATGTTAACCTGTAAGAAATATCTGACACAAACCGAACTGCAAAGAAAATATCATTTATGTAATCAATGAAATGGAAGTAGCTGCTCTTTGTTAGGTTGCCAAGACAAACTAAAGTTTGCTTTTGGGGGATGGAGTCATAGCCATCTTGATTGACATTTTAAAATATTAGCATACATTTTCATTCGAAGTGCACAATGACTCTACATAAAAGTGGTACAAATTTAGTGGTAATGCCAGTAGAAAGTGGGAAATGGAAACTAGCCATTATAGGAGAGTCATGACATAAACAGCAAGGTACTTTTCATGTGGCTGCTGAGAAATTAGCACATGACCAAAACAACTGTATGTTTTCTTGCTTTTAAATAGGATCTTGCTAATTGTAGGTCTGTGAAACACTGATGTCACCTGTACTGATATCCATCGAGTTCTTCTCGTGGGTATCTCTCTTTTGTTTTTTCCTCTACTGCATCCTTCCTATCTTCTATCAGCTGGCTTTGTTTGTTTCTCTGTTTGCTGTGGGGTGCTGGGGGAATGGACTCTAGGCCTTGTGTTTGTTGACTATTCTATGACTGAGTCAGGTCCCTAGACTTCCCTACCTGGCTCTTACTTCTCAGATGAGCATGCCTCCTATGGAAGTTAATCCTCGCTTCTCCCCAGAGCCCCAACAATAACCTTTATATTGAAGCTACTGCATCTATATTGAAGCTACTGTAAATTTAAAGCCAAGCAGAAAGCTTTTATAGGTAGTGTTTTGTGGTCATTGGGTTCTAAATATTTCATAAGTTCCATTATCATGTATGCTCTAATTCATAAATATTAATAAGATTATTTTAGGTTCTGAACATAAGGAGTTTTCCTAGCTCTTTGGTTGTTGTCAATGTCTAATATTGTATTGTAGAAGGAGAGGAAGACTGTGTTATCCATTCTTTGTTAGTCAGATTACTTCTGTGGCCTGCTACATGGTCAGTGTCTTGGTGAGACTTGAAAGGAATGAGTTCTTTACTTGAATATTATGGGCTTCCTTATACCTTTAATTTAATCTAGACTAACTGTATGAGTCAAAATACCTACTTTTTTACCCCAATATTTACTACTTGACCTGTTTGTAAAGGGGACTGCAGCAATAGCTTTCATTGATTTCACTAGGTCCCGTTCCTTGACCAACCTCTACACTACACCACATTGTTTTTTTCTCCCACAATATCATGTAGATGGGTTTCTTGTCTAGAGATAATCTGAGGATCTCTACTTTGAGTAAATTAATCTGCTTGCATTCACTAAGATTGCTGATATGTTATGTCAATCTCTGTCCATTGCTTTTTCTTGCCTTGTTTTTCTATTTCTGGGCTTATTTAGGTCAATATAGTGTCCTTTAGTCCTTTCTTTTCCTCAAGTACTTTTTCCTTGCTTACTTTTAAACTTTTAAACATATTCTTGCTTAAAGTTCAAAGTGAAGCAGGTCTTTGTATCCATCCTAAATATTACAATACAATTTGTATTTTATAATTTCAGTTTCTCTTACTCTCTAGCATTTTAATTCCACATTTGAAAAAAAAAAAAAACAACCCTTAGTTATCTTTTAATAAAATACTTGTAGGATTTCTAACAATGGGATCAGGGGTTATCTCTGACTCTTTTGCCTACTCTTGGGACCCTTTTCCTCCCACTGGGTTGCCTCATCCAACCTATGGATTTGAGGGTTTGTGCCTTGCCTTATTGTAACTTGTTATGCCATGTTCAATGGATACTCCTTGGAGCCATGCTCTCCTCTGAAAGGAAATGGAGGAAGAGTGGATCTGGTGGAGAAGAAAGACAAAGGAGTGAGTGTTCTCGGAGGATTAGAAATGGGGGATAGTGGGTCTGAGGTAGAGGAGAGGTGAGCAAGTGCTTTCTAGGAGGAGTGGAGGGAGGGGAAAGTGTGGTCAGAATGTAATATATGAGAGAAGAATAAATTTTAAAAATACTTCTTGTCTTATGGTTCCTTCTTGATCTCCATTTCATTAGGGTTAAGGCTCACATTTCCCAAGCATCTGTGTCTTAGTTACATTTATATTACCATGGAACTGTGACCAAGGAAACTTATAGAAGAAAGCATTTAATTGGGAGCTTGTGATCACTACAGGGAGGATGGCAGCAGTCAGGCATGTATGGGGCTGAGCAGCAGCGGAGAGATTTCATCCTGAGCCACAAACAAGAAGCAGAGAGAGCTAACTGAGAATAGCATAGGTTTTTGAAAACCCAAAGCCCACCCCCAGTGCCACACCTCTTCAAAAAGGCAATAGTTCCTATCCTTCCCAAATAGCTACAAGAACTGGGGACCAAATAATCCAATGTATGAAACTAGAGGGGCATTTTGATTCAGATCACTACAGTATTTAATGAGTTCTTTTGATAAGGAACTAAATTTAGTGAACTGTCTCAATCTTTGTTTCTTTGAAAATGAGTGTCTCATATTTTAATAATCAAGCACAGTATATCATTCTAAGTTAATATTCATTCTCTTCTACATTTTTGAAGACATTATTCTTCCAGGCATCTCTATTGCCATAGAGAAACTACTACATATTTAATTTGGACTTTCCTGTCTCTGGAACTGTATGTTATTATTTCAGTGGTTACATTCCTTTACTCAGTATATCCCTACAGCAGTATGGTTTTACTTTTTTTTTTTAAAGTGGGTTTAAGGAATTCATGTGAGTATCTGATTACAGAAGTCAACCCCATAGTCCAGCCATATGAACCATCAGAAGAACCAGAGACTCTTGAAATCTACCTGTGAACCTAACGCAGGATCTTTGCCCAAGATTTACCCTAAAACAATAAAAGTCAATTTAATCAATGAATGAGTTTAAATCTAGATGGGTGAGGCAGTAGTTCCCAAGGCATGATAGAAACATCACCTCACCTCCTGCCTGGCATGTCTAAATGTGACTGAAGAAGATCCTTTCTTAATATGCTAATGCAAACATAACTCAAGTGGGAAAACAGAAATTTACTTCTTAGAGATATATTTCTACTTTAAAGGGACTGATTGACTTTTAATAATACCACTTTATCAAGAAGTCAAAAAATGTAACTATCATTTGTCTTTTAAGAGATATATTTAGATATTTTACTCCAGAAATCTTCCTTCACTTTTTCCCTCTCTTCCTCTCTCCCTTTCTCCCTTACTCCCTCCCTCCCTCTACCCTTCCCTCCCTCCCCTATTCTCCCTCCCTCTTTCTTCTTCACCCACCACTTTTGGCCATCATAGAAAGCCCAACCCATGAAAAAATCAGCATAATCTTTCTATTCTCTGGTTTATGTTCCCACCTACCATTTCCCTTCATCTTGGTGTGGCTGGCTGCATTGCATGAATGCAACAGTGTGTGCTCCTCTTAGAAGCAGAAATTCATTCCTCACAGTGCTAGAGGCTGAAAGAGCAAGACCACGGAACAGATATGGATCAGGAAACCTTTTCCGGTGAAGACATGTTTCCTGGCTTGTAGACACTGTCTTCTTACCACGCCATCATATAGTAGAAGGGCAAGAGAGATCTCTGAGATTTCCTTAAAGGGTATTGATCCCATCCATAAAGACTATTCCCTTGACCCAATTACCCAAAAGCAGTCCCATCCCCTAATACCATCACGTAGTATCTTAGGATTTTTTTCCATGCCATTTTCTATTAGTTTATTTTGTGTATGGGATGAGGGTGCTCATGCCATGATGCATATGTGGAGGTCAGAGGTCACTTGTGGGTGTTGGTTCTCTACCTCTACTATGTGTGTTCTGGAGACTGAGCTCAGGTTGTCATACTTGCTAGCAAGTCCTTTTACCAGTTGAGCCACCCCCCTACCCTGGAGGTTAGGATTTTAATGTATGGCATTTGTGAAACATAAACATTCAGTTTAGAATACCTCAATCTCAGAAGTACCCTAGCTCAGTGTTAGGTATTTGTATACTCCAGCAAAGTCAGCCATGTATTTAGAAAAGGGGCATCCTCAAGCCTCCAGAGTGGTTCTTCAGACCTAGGTAGCGATTCAGCATGCTCCATGTAGACTGGGAAGAAAAGGAAGAGTGGGGCTGTGTGGTTCCCTAGAATGTGTGCTGTGTGCTACAATGCCTCAAATGTGATTCCTTCCTCAGTCAGGCTAGCTTCTCACATGATGCTCACATGAACCACACTAGGCTGTGGTTTTGGAGTTCTTTTCTTTAGAACCACTGCTCATTACTTACTTTTTGGCAATATCTAATAAAGTGAAACACACACACAGGGTAGGGAGAGAGAGAGAGAGAGAGAGAGAGAGAGAGAGAGAGAGAGAGAACTCTTAGGCATAGAGCCAAGTAAAACGTGAACATATGTTTGCTAAGAGACATAAACAGCATTATCCATACATAATATTGCTGACCCAGAAACTTTTCAAAGCTCCCTCGATAGTAAAATGAAAAACAATATATACTTAGCTTTGTACAATGAGATATCATATTACCAGTGAGAGTGAGAAAATTTCAGTAGGGTGAAACTTACAATCACGACCAAAGAAAGCAAAGACAGAAAAACCCACACTCTATGATCACATTCAAACTCAGAACAACAAAGACAAAGTTAGTCTCCTGATAGAAATTAAGACAGTATCTCTCTTTAGGAGTCGAAGCTGGAAGGGGGACAAAGGAGTATTTTGAGATTCTGGTAATACTCTCTTTCTTACTCTATGTATTGCCTGAAGGAGTTCAGTTTGCAATCTGTCCAATTACATGCTTATTTCTCCATATGTACATTATATAGATAACAGAGTACAAATTTATCTCGGCCCCAACTTAATCTAAATATAACCACCTAAGGACTTACATATGCCATACAAATATACATAGATTTAAAGATCGTAACCCGACTGCCTTTAAAAAAATTATCTAAGTCAGTCACTGTTGTTATCTAGCAGCTGGGGCCTGAGCTGTGCCTTTAACTCCTTCATTTCATGGGATATTATGTAAATGCTCTCTACCCAACTACACGGAGATCAGTAAGGGAGTTACATAAATACAGTAGCCAGCCCCAGTGAAAGAGCAATTATATATCTTAGCAGCTGTGTGCTTCTGTTCATCTTAGATAATTAGCCAGAAAATTGCTTGCATAATTATTTTATGGAGCATTTGGCGATTTAACCATTTACCTCTGAAGGCTTATCCAAAAGTCATTAAACTGTTGGACGTGGCAGAGATCAGACTTGACAGTGTTTCAGCAAACTTAACAAAACCCAAATGGCCTCAGAATTCCACAGTTCTCTTCGGTGGAACCAGTCATCAGAGTTGGCAGGTCAGAGCTGGCTTTCACTTTTTAAAATTTTTATTATTTTTCTCTCTAAAGGACATGCGTGTCAACTCCTTTAAAATGATATACAACCAAAATGAATTCTTGGGCTTGCCACTGCTCTTTCTGATTAGCTGAGCACACATTCACATCACTGCTGCGGTTATTAAATCCATGTGCTGCGTCCCGTGCTTGGGAGAGAAGGACAGACTGAGAGAGAGAAAAGAAAAGAGATTTCAAAGGGCAATCAGGGAAAACTGGCCTTGGAAACTGACTTGAAAAACGTTTATCCCTTCTCCAATAACAATCACAACTGTTAACATTTGAGGGGCTTTTCTTTCTTTCTTTTTTTTTTTCTACTTTATTTACATTTCAAATGTTTCCCCCTTTCCAGATCTCCCCTTTGGAACCTCCCTATTCCCTCCCCCCTCCCCTTCCTCTATTGGGGTATTCCCCCACCCACCTCCTCTATCGCATATGTGTCCAGCACCATGGGTCATTCCATGTGTATTCTTTGGTTGGTGGATCAGCCTCCAGGAGTATCAGGGGGTCAGGCCAGTTGCCACTGTTGTTGCCTTTCTGGGGATGCAAACTCCCTCAGCTCCTTCAGTCCCTTCTCCAAGACCTCCATCTGGGACCTCACACTCAGCCCTACTGTTGCTGCGAAGTGACTCTTGGGTATTTTGAACTCTTGGGCTAATAACCACTTAACAGTGAGTACATACCATGTTCATTCTTTTGTGACTGTGTTAACTCGCTCAGGATGATATTTTCAAGATCCATCCATTTGTCTGCGAATTTCATGAAGTCATTGTTTTTAATAGCTGAGTAGTATTCCACTGTGTAATGTACCACATTTTCTGTATCCATTCCTCTGTTGAGGGACATCTGGGTTGTTTCCAGCTTCTGGCTATTATAAATATGGCTGCTACGAACATAGTGGAACATGTGTCTTTATTACATGTTGGAGCATCTTCTGGGTATATGCCCAGGAGTGGAATAGTTGGGTCCTCAGGTGGTATTATGTTCATTTTTCTGAGGGTCTGCCAAACTGACTTCCAGAGAGGTTGTATCAACTTGCATTCCCACCAGCAATGGAGGAGTGTTCCTCTTTCTCCACATCCTCGCCAACATCTGCTGTCACCTGAGTTTTTGATCTTAGCCATTCTGACTGGTGTGAGGTGAAATCTCAGGGTTGTTTGGATTTGCATTTCCCTGATGACTAAGGATGTTGAACATTTTTTTAGGTGCTTCTTGGTCATTCAAGTCTCCTCGGTTGAGAATTCTCTGTTTAGCTCTCTTCTCCATTTTTTGATAGGGTTATTTGTATCTCTGGAGTCTAGCTTCTTGAGTTCTTTGTATACATTGGATATTAGCCCTCTATCAGATGTAGGATTGGTAAAGATCTTTTCCCAATCTGTAGGTTGCCGTTTTGCCCTAATTACAGTGTCCTTTGCCTTACAGAAGCTTTGTAATTTTATGAGGTCCCATTTGTCAATTCTTGATCTTAGAGTACAAGCCATTGGTGTTCTGTTCAAGAACTTTTCCCCTGTGCCCATGTGTTCGAGACTTTTCCCCACTTTCTCTTCTATTAGATTCAGTGTATCTGGTTTTATGTGGAGGTCCTTGATCCACTTCGACTTGAGCTTTGTACAGGGAGATAGGAAAGGATCAATTCGCAATTCTTCTACATGTAGACCGCCAGTTGAACCAGCACCATTTGTTGAAGATGCTGTCTTTTTTCCACTGTATGGTTTTAGATCCTTTGTCAAAAATCAAGTGACCATAAGTGTGTGGGTTCAATTCTGGGTCTTCGATCTTGACACTCTGAGTGACATAAGGATGTATTTGATGACATGAAATTTTAGGCAAGTTGTCCACAATTTGGGAAGGGGCATGGAATGTGTAGACACAGCAGAAGAACTCAGCTGTGTGAACCTTGCATGATTTGGGGGGCAAGCGATGTGCAGAGGCTGTTAACTGAGCATGAGGCCTGGGCTTTGAGTACATACAAGTCCTACCTAGACCTCTGTCAGAATTTGCTTCTGAAACAGGAAAGCAGCAAGCAGGGAGAGCAATGTTTGTATCCCAGACTGAAACATACTGCATGCATCCCTGGTCTCTGCTCTGCCTTCCTACCTTTACGACCCTTAAGGCTTGTTTTCACTGAACCTCTCTGGGCTTCTGGTTAGTTCTTCTAACAGTATCTGTGTCATGTGGTGGTGGTAAGGTGCCTTTTGTTTGTATTGCTGTGCCAAACTACTGGGCGACTTAAAATAACAGACACTTTTTTTCTTAGAGTTCTAGAGATGGAAAGATCCAATATCAAAGCCCACCTTTAACATCGGATGAGGGTCTTCTTGCTGAGTTCCCACGAGGAGGGAGAGATGGAAGGGATGGATTTGCTGTAGAAGTCCATGTGTATGACAATAATCTCTCTTGGTTTAATCACCTCCTAAAGGGTCTGCATCTCCACACTATCACATTGCTGCATACATCTTAGCATATTCAATTTGGGGATCCATTTGACTAGAAGAGTATTAGATTAATTTTTGCAAATATGAAATGCATAGGACTACCCGACAGAGAAAAGCACTTTATAGACATTGCTATGTTTACATTTAACTGTTGCTTGGGAGGATAAAATAAAATTGTGTGTAAGAGTATGATTTAAATTGTAAATTCTTGAAAAGATGATTCACATCTTCCTGCAATTTTCTAGGAACAAGCCATTCACAAGTCTCCAGGGAAAAGACAGGAGAAATTCAAAAATCAAATTTACCAAGAACAATAGAGGGTTAGGGCTCCCTAGGGAAGAAAACCCAACTGCCATCAATTAATTAAGTCTTTACAGAGAGACCATTGTAGGCCCAGCTCAGCTGGAAGATAGTGAATGAATAGTTAAGCCCAGGAAAGAACAAAAGATGGGCAGCTATTGCTCATGAAACACATGGAGCCATTTTTTCAAACCTCCCTTGAGAGTCACTGCTAATGGGGTTGGGTTTCTTTTTAGTGATAGAAATGTAAAATTGATTGCGATGGTGGTTACATAAATACAAATACATTAATTCCACTGAACTGTATATTTTGAACTGGATGGATATCACCGCACGAGAAATCTAACTCATGGAAGTTTTATTTTTAGCTGTCCTTGGTGCTTCGGTTCATATTACATAATTCTTTCTTAAATAATCATAAGTAAGAAAGGAAAGAGAACAAACACAGCTGGCATCTCCTGGAGCAGAGTGTGGCTGCTGCTTGGAAGACTGAAGTCAATGGCTCCAAGGCAAGTAAGAGATGACTGCAGGTCCTGCAGAGCTGGCTGCCTAAAACCCATGGGAGCCTAGACAGACAGGATACAAAATAGTTCCTTCCCTTTGCCATTTGTTTCTTATGAAGACCAAAAGAGCTTGAAAATAGAAGTTCTACCTAAAGTGTGTGTCCCACTCCTGCTGTCAGATCCCAAGGGATTTTCTCACAGGCACCAGTTTGGGGCATGGGGACATTGGTCATGGAACTGGGAGGTACAGATGCCCCAAAGAACAGGGGTTTCTCCTGAGGAGAAGGATCTGCCTTAGCCATGTCACACCTTTCCCCATGGTCCCCGTTGTATGCATTTCTACATGGTCTCTGCGATGGAGGCTGAACTCTAGTGTGCCTTGGAAGGGCTGGGCCAGGGGCTCTCAATATATGAGAGAAAATACGAAGTATTTTGTGTACACTCTTCCTTATCTTCTCTTGGTTCCTCCCTCTTCCCTTCTCTCGTTGCCCACCTTTTACACATATAGGAGTGTGTGTGTGTGTGTGTGTGTGTGTGTGTGTGTGTGTGTGTATTCTACTTACGAGAGAAAAAGAATTTTGAGGGGTGAGTCCTGCTTATTTCACTTAACATGATGAACTCTAGTTCCATCTATTTTCCTACAAGTGACATCATTATATTCTTTGTTATGGCTAAATGAAACTTCACATGCACATGTACACATATCGATTTTCTCATGGATGTCAAATGAAAGCAGCAGGAGACTGGAGGCTTGCTGGGGCCCATTTGAGAGTTCCTTCCCAGTAATGGATGGCAGAAGGGGCTTTTCAAGTTCAGGCTTCTGGAGAGAGCAAATCTAGTGTCAAACAGCTCTGTGGCCTCAGCTATCTCACTGCCACAATGTCACCCTTCTTGGTGGCTTTCTGGGGAAGGGCATGAGCTTCAATAAAAAGTTTATCTCTCTTATTTTTAGCCAAAAGTTACAAAAGAAGGTCACGTTCTAAAATATTTTAAAAGATTAAACTACGAGATGGAAACTCGAGCAGAAACCCAATAATAACAATTGATACAAATCTCCCTGCAAGATTTGTATTAATTGCCAAGAGAATAATAACATTAAGATTAAGGAGGTCTACTGGGCAAAATGGACATTGAGCATGGAAAAGAGCCTGCAGTGCCTTCTGGGATATTTCTAACAAATGTGCATAGTTTAAATATGGGAATGGGAAAACACCAGGCAAGCTCAAATTAGAGTACAAGGTCTTACAGGGGGAAAAAAAAGATCAAGAACAAGACTAAGGTTAAAGGAGCTACGCCTGGTCCTGGGTCTAATCCTCTCTCTTGCCATAGAGTTTATTGTTGGGATAGTGTTCAAATTTGAAGAACTAAGGGTTAAGGTGTCCCTCTGTAGTAGTATTTAGGGGTAAACAGAGAAAATGTCCACACTTGCTTTCAAAGAGAAAATAAGTAAGGTGACAATTCTATGTAATTAGTGAGAAAGAGAACAGAAAAGCAAAAAATGCTAAAAAAAAATTTACATTTGAAACATGTGGGTGTAAGGTCTGAGAGATCCGCAGCACTATTATTGTAATTCTTTTACAAGTTAGAAATATTGCAAAATAAAGCCATTAAATGAAACATTACATTTCCTAGGAGAACAAAGTAAAGTGGATCATGTCTGGCCCGTTGCACTGAGCTTCCTAGAGGAGATGCAGCCCTGGGCAGAGGATTCCTTTGGAGGCCCCACACACAGCCTTGATTTCTATGGAGCTCTGGAATCCCAGGAAGTTCTGTGTGTTGCCAAACTCATCCCTTCCCCCAAAGGGAGCCAAGTAGTATAATAGTTAGGAGAATGTGAAACACTCCCCTGTCATTCAACATTTGGAAATAATATCTAGTGTGATAGAGGGGCCTGGTACTCTGTCCAGAGAAATCATTCTTCCTCTTCCTTCTGTATAAGGCATCAGAGAGCTGTTGTTTTGTATTATCAAGATAATGAGATGCCCATGAGAGATTAAATTACAGTGCTATAGACTCAAAATGTTTTATTTGTGTGTGTGTGTGTGTGTGTGTGTTTGCGCGCGCGCGCGCGCGCGAGAGAGAGAGAGAGAGAGAGAGAGAGAGAGACAGACAGAGAGACAGAGAGAGAGAGAGACAGAGACAGGGACAGAGACAGAGAGAGATGTATAGGCATGTGTGGGAGCTAATGCATGCACACATGTGTGCCTGTCATTATGCACAAGGCTGATGTCAGTCTTCTCCCTCAGTCCCTCCCCACTTTATTTTCCGAGGCAAGTCTCTCACTGAGCCCCTGGCTCACTTAGGCAGCTAGGCTAGCCAGACAGATTGTCCCAAGGATTCCTCAGCTCTGATGAGATCATAGATAGTCTGCCACACCCAACTGGTTTTTCCTTTGTTTCTGAGGATATGGCCTCTAGTCCTCTTGTATTAACAAAGCTTTATCTACTGAGCCATTGCCTCAGCCCTTTACGGGATCCCAGTGGTTCTCCGCCCTATCTAATTTATTTTACTTTACCTATTATATGTTCATCAGCTCATTAACTGCTGCTGCTAAGACACTCTAAAAAGAACTTAGGACTTTGTAATTTATAATTTGCCAAATGCTTTTATGAAAACCAGCTGAACATTCGGCTATCCTCTCCACCCCCAGTCCAATGTACACTTCTAACTGAAAGAAAAAGAAGTAAGAAGAAGGGAAAGAAAGGGAAAACAGCATTTTTATAAAGAAGAGAAGAGAGAGGGAGGTAACAGACTTATTCCTGGATTTCATTTAATCCCTGGTCTTGCTTGGAAGAGAGGTGGAAATAGCCACCCACAGATGGAAAGTGGGCTTCAAAAATGTCAAGTGGCTGGACCTCCAGGAGCACAATAGAGTCCACACCATGGTTTACATGGGTCTGAAGTCTGTGTTGGGTCCACCTATGGTTTAATACTGATTGATCCACTTCTTAAAAAAATAGAAACTTTTGTTTAACTGTGGGGAGATTGTGTAATTAAGAACAAACAAAACAGGAAACACTCAAAGACACAGTAAAAAAATTTCTACCAACCTCTGTTAACCCTTTTGTGTTTCTGATGATGACTGAATTTTACAAAGTGGGGGATAAAGATTGATCAGTTAGATAGAAATTTCACAATAGGCTGACAATAGGTAATGATAATATGTAGTATTTCCCAACTAGAAGAGTGAATGATTTTACCAATAAGAAAATTATTGTAGGTGGGTAGGGAAGATGACTCAATGGGTAAAGGCACTTGGCTCCAAGCCAGAAATTTGATCCCCAAAATTTTACATAGTGGAAATTGTTCCCCAATCTGCATATGTGTACCATAGCATGCATAAAGTAAAGTGCCAGGTGGGCAGGCATGATGACCTGAGTTTGATCCCTAGATCTCTGGGGATCTAGAAGCTCTGTAAAAGATGAGTGTGGAAGCTTGCATCTGTAAACCCAGTGATGGGGAGGTGGAGACAGGAGCATCCTTGGGTCTGCTGGCCAGCTGGTCTAGATAAGTTGACAAACTCAAGGATCAGTGAGAGACCCTATCCAAATGTTAACGATTGATGAAGACACCACATATACATGTATACACATGTGCAACCACACACATAGCCCCCACACACAAACATGCACTCATATACATACTTAAATACAATGTACAAGTTAATGAGTATATGCAAAACTTTTCAAAAGAATGTAATGTGGTTTCTTGTAGTTTGAAATTTGATATACAATTATTTACTGAATCTACATGTATAGTAAATAAAATTTTAGAAATTAAAAACCTAAATTATATTTCTATTTTCAATAATAATGTATGCACTTTAATATTCTTCAAAATATGGTCTTATGAATATTAATTTCAAGGATCAATTTCAACACCTAACTTGTTAAATGTAGAGAGATTTTAATCCAGCAACATGGCTGCTCTGGCAAGGGATCATATCCAAAGACCTTCTACGACTATGTGATCTGCTGGAACGCAGAAATGCTCTGGATTACTTTATGGTCTGTTTGGAATACAGACACATCCTTAGTGAAGAGGCTACTTTAGAACAATGAGAGAAACAGTGGGGGTGGATTAGTATATGGTGGATGGTGCATGTGTGTATGGTAGTTTTACCTTCACATGCTAAAAAACAGAGACAGGTTACAGAGAGAACAAGTTAGATACAGGTAAAGAAAGAAGGAGCCAGACAATAAGAAGGAGCCAGTAAATTAGAACATATTGCCAAAGTTAGTATAAGACCGAACAGAGCAATTCAGTGAGAAGCTGAGGGAAGCCAGATTGAATCAGTCAGCTTGGAAGATTACATTGTATGGAGGTTAGAAGCTTCCAGACCTAGGCCTAGGGAGGCATAGAACAGAGAAAGAAGGGGTATAGGTTCAGCCCTAGCTGCAAATTTGCATAACTTGGGTATGGCTCTCATCTCATTTTATACGGAGCTGATATAATACAAAAGATGATAGTAATGACAGCTATTAAACTTTGAGATTCTCTGCTTTAACAGATTTATTTGTCCTGTCTTTTAACTATCAACATTGATAGGATAAGAGTCATACATGGATTGACTTCCCTAGAAAGCCTAGAGAAAGCTGACTGGCTGAGTGGCAAAGGTGTAGCTGTTTCATAATAGACAGAAAGGGCTTGACAATGAAGGTAGACTGAGAACTGGAGTTTAAGATCCATTCTTCTTTTCTTGTGCTAGTTTATTCCTTTCTATGTGCAAAATACATGAGCAAAAACACCTTCGTGGATGGAAGAGTTGCTTTGGCTCTTCGTTTTAGAGGTTTTGGCTCATGGTCTGTTGGATCCATTGCTATAGACCTATAATAAGAGAGAAGAACATCATGGTGGTGGGAGCATATGATGAGAGACTGCTCACCTCACTGAGGCTGGAAAGCAGAGATTTGAAAGAGCCAGTACTAAGATATACCCTTTAAACACAGTGGCCTACTTTCTTTAACTAGTCCACCACCACTTCTCCCAAGCACCATTCAATCATGAATCCATAAATAGATTCAAATGGTGAAGCTGAACTCTTATGATTCACCTACTTACTCCAACTCCATGGGTTTTCAAATAAGTCTTTAACACCTGAGTGCAGGGAGACACTTCAGACTCAAACCACAACATACACATAGCACATCTACCTTCTAGTTTCCATCAAAAAGAGACAAAAGTAAACCTCACATCCGCCAGAGCTGGCCCACAGAAGACTCCATTTGCCTGCCTCATTCTCTTCTGACTCATCTGTTAGCAGCCCCCCAGGCAACTGCTGGTTAAAGATGGCAAATCCTCTTCTGTCATTCTGTGTCTCCATTGACTTTGCAGGACAGAAAAATGGCTCTACCCACTTCTGCTAATCTGGAACTTTCCCTCAGGCTATGACATTGTTTCCATTGCTGCATGAATCAAAATAATAACAAGGATCTGGAGGTCCCTTCTAGCTGTCAAATCTTAAGATAAATAAACGCTGAAGTTAAGTTATTTAAGTACTCTTACTTGTGTGAAAGGAAAAAACACTTTACACTGCTGGCGAGAATGCATTTTGCTGTAGTTGTTGTGGAAAACAATAAGGGTACTTTTCAAAAACTAAAAATAGAATCATCATATGGCCCAGACATTTTACTTCTTAATATATATTCAAAAGAAAAAAGTATACTCCCATGATTGTTGCATATTGCTATATACATGAACAGATATATCCATACATGTTATATTCAATATATTCGGATAGATTGTTTATTCATATATTACATATACTAACATATCATACATTTAATTATAGGATATTCATATATGAATATTCTATGATATATGTTAATATATTATATATGTATATTTATTTTAGCTATAAACAAATAATGAGGTTAAAAAGATGGCTCCCTTGTTAGTGTGCCTGATGTGCCAGCATTGGGATCTGAGTTTGCATCCTTAGCACCCATGCAAATACTGGGCGACACAGAGCCTGCCTGGAAACCTAGTCCTGGGGCCTGACGGAGGATCTTGAGAGATCCTTGACAACCCGTCTAGCCAATCGGTGAGAACCAGGTTCAGTCAGAGGTCCTGTCTCAAGAGTTAAAGTGAAGACCAATCAATAAAGAGCTATAATATCAATCTCTAGCCATATGTGTTTCCAAAGATGAGTGTACATCCCCTCCACACACATATGCACACATGTATGTTACACATCTGCATATACAAAGAAAGTCTGTTACTTGTAATAGAATAGATGAACCTGGAAGACACTGTTCCTACATAGACCAGTAATATACCATCTCATTCACTTAAATATATGTATATTTGAAATACACATTCATATATATGTATGTGTATATATATATTCATATATTATATATACTAACATACACATATCATACATTTACTTATAAGATATTCATATATGAATATTCTATGATATATGCTAATATATAATGTTTATTTATTTAGTATATATATATATATATATATATATGGAAAAGCATAATTCATAGAAGCGGAGAATAGTCGATACTGGAGACTAAGAGAAATGGTTAGATATCTGTGAAAGCTTAAATTTTCAGCTATGCACTAAATAAAGTCTTCGGATCCAATGTAAAGGCAGTGACTGTAGTTAATAATAGTGTATTGTATATTTAAACTTGCCAAGAGGATAGACTGAACATATTTTCTCCATGCACACAGAAGCAGCTATATGAGGTGATAGATGCTTATCAACTTGATTATGGGGATTATTTCACTATATATGTGCAATAAAACTTTGTTTTATACTTAAATATATAGTCTTTTTACTTGTCAGATATACCTAGGTAAAACTCAAACAAAATAGCATAAAGTTGAAAGAAGTTCTTAATGTTATGGTCTGCATTTTGTGCTCTTCTCTCAATCTCATGTTGAAATTCTGATACCCAACTTAAAAGACAAACTGTATTTGAAAACAGGGTCCTTCTACACCTTTAATGCTGGCCCTGGGAGGCAAAGGCAGGTGGATCTCTGAGTTTGCCATCAGTCTGGTCATCTGGTCTATAGAGTGAGTTTCCAGGCAGCAAGGGCTACATAGAGAATCCCTGTCTCAAGAAGAAAGAAAGAAAGAAAGAAAGAAAGAAAGAAAGAAAGAAAGAAAG
>JADRCH010000169.1:4643390-4670502 GCA_019843965.1 Rhynchomys soricoides | reverse complement strand
TGTGTGTGTATGTGTGTGTGTATGTGTGTGTGTATGTGTGTGTGTATGTGTATGTATTTGGTGTATGTATATATTGATATTGGATAAACAGTCAGGGGCCAACTTCTTTTATCCATTAACCAGCTTAAATCTTTTACAAAGTTTATCTGATATCCTATCCTACTGATTAACAACTACGAGGGGTCTACTGGTTATGAGTCAGATATATTGTGAGGAAATCTGATTCCCCATGAAGCGTCACGCATGGTTGATTCTTTACTCTAGATTTGAAATACTCATCCCCAAAGCTAAACTGTGAAGAGCCTTCTCCAGTTTGTGGTAGGGACAAGAGGAAAAGGCCTTAGAAAGTGAAGTCTTCTGGGAGGACTTCAGTGCATTGGAGGCTTGACCTGCAAAGAAATTAAGGGACTTAGGTCTCTTCTTTCCTGTCTTGTTCAGCGTGGGTCACTGTTTTAGGCCTGCCGTGCACTCCCACTATAATGTGCCACCACAGGCCCAAAGCAGCAAGGACAACTCAGCAGAGACCAAAATTTCTAAAATTTTGAACCAAAGGACCCTTTTATCTTTGTAAATCACCTCTGGAGTTGGATGGATTGATAATCAAAGATAATGATGGAAGACTTACTAACATTGTTATCCACCGTATTGTTCAATATGTTTGCTACTGAAAGGGAAATCAGGACATGGAGCCATATAGAAAAGATATCTGTACCTGTGGCTGGGCTTTTCGATTTCCATACACACATTTTGTAGACAAGCATCTAGGCTTAGAAATCCACAAAGCAGTTTTCTAAGCAGATGGAGCTCCCCATGCCTTACTGGCCTCTGCTTTTCTACAATCGAGATTTAAATTTCTTCCCTGTAGCTTCCAGGGTGGGTGAAATCCCCCCTTCTTTTCTGTGCATCCACTGTAACTTCAGTTGTTCTGATCTTCAGTTTAGGAGGCTTTCTTCTATTTAAAAAGATTGGTGACATATATAGAGAAGTTGGGATTTGCTCATATGTACAGAAAGAGAAACTGTTTGGGTGCAGATATTTGTTGGAATAGGAAAGGAACAATAAAATGCCTCTACGTACAGAGACAAGTCTGGCCTGTTCTAGTGTCTGTGCATTAAAGAGGGAAACCACACAACACTCAGTTACTCCAATTGGCCATAAGCAAAGCTCAACACTTCCACAGTCTCTGGCAAAATGAGATGTTACAGGCTCTTAGCAGGAGGTGACAATTAAGCCGAGTGAACAATCGTGGGAGACAGGGGAGTGGGAGTTCGTGCTGCTCAGCCACTTGCCTCAGGTGCTCTGGTGAGCGTGAGACCAAAAGCTTTCTACCACCCAAGAAGCCCTATCCTGCATCCAGCACCCCTATGGCGTGTTATTCTGTTTATGATCATGGAGACTCCCCTGCTTCTTCGAACGATTTCCTCTGGAACGATAAGGATTTTGTGAGTTGCCAGGGGAGATATAATTCATTAGAATCAAGTAACGATTTGTAATATTTAAACTATTCCATTAAACAGGGAAGCGGGTCAGAAACTAACCTTTAAATACAGCCGAGGGAAAAAGTCAGCCCAGCAGCTTAAAGTATATATCTTTTGCAGGAAGCATGGAGCATATAATTAGTTGTAATTTCTGTAACTGCAGTCAGGAAGCTTTATTTTCTGGCTGATAGGCCATGTTATCTCCTGATGGCCTGGGAAACCAAATGCTAGGGTTACATTCCTGGTTCCCATGTAGATCCTGGTGGGTGGCTTTGGCTAGGGACAACTGGGAGAAAAAGCAAAGCAAAGAAACGAGCAGGGGTTGGGGCTGGGAAAGGACCAAGGTGAGAGCCTCCTCATCCTTTTATAAGGAGACTCCGAATATCGAGAATTATGTTGAAACGTATTCTGATTTCCAGCTCAATCACCTCCCGGCGACATTTTTAATGCTTAATAGATTGGGCAAGAGCTGTATTCCTTGGCTCCTACTGGCAGTCAGGGAAGAAGTTAAATGTGCTACTCTTAAAAGATCATTTTTATTTTGGGGCTGTTTCAACAAGCAGAGGTTATTTTCTTTCCAGTGGGCAAGTTTCAGTCTGGCGGAGGCATTAAAAATTAGTAAAGGTGGAAATGCTTTGAAACATTGGCTCTCTTCTCGGGAAGCTGAGCAGTGGGGAGGGGAGGCTCCGCGGAAGCCTTGCTGTGTGGAAGCATACACACCAACAATGAGATTTTTCTTCAGTGCCTCCAGTGGCCTTGAATTCTCCCTTCTAGGCTGGCACGGAAGGGGGAGGGGATCTAACTCTCTTCTCTGACATCTGATCTAATTCTCCTGGAGGCCAGGAAAGCTCAGATGGGGCCAATAGAGAGAAACCCAGCAACACATTAGTAAATAAATCTGATTTTTCTTGTTGTTGTTTATTGCAGACAAGGATGCTTTGGTTTGCTGGGAATGAGCAGTGCTTGCTTTTGTTTTTCTGAAGATTGTCAAATCCTGGCTCTTCTTGCCCTCTGAGCCACATTAACCAAGTAACCATTGAACAAACCCAGGGACAGACACCTATTCCTAACAAGGACAGCAATTGACATTTAAAAAAAAAAAAAAAAAAAAAGTCTATCCCTTCCTGTTATTTATCAGGATTCTGCAGTGTACTAAACCTATTTTCTAACTCTCTATAAAAATTTCTACAGTTCATTTGGTAAGGAAGATATATGATTTTAAAGGATTCAATCTTTGAAAATATTGTCTGCTCAGCTGAGCGCCAGAAAGCCTCGGTGCACTGTCTGTCTTCTGCTTCCTCGGGCGATCTCGCTTTGATGGGGATCACGTTCAGATGTGTATTATACTGATATTCCCCAGATAACACATCTTGAATGACAAACCGAGGCATCTTCCAGGTACTGGGGAAGAGAGGATAAGACAAGAAGGTGAAAAAACACTCATTAGATGAGAACTGGAAAAGCAAGCGGTATCCTTCCAGGGACCTCCGCTGCCCGAGTTCATCCCTCCACATCCACAGTATACAAATAACTTCTGTGAGCTCTGGCTTGGTCAGATAAATCTGAGCACTGTCTTACAGAATCAGCCCGAGACCATTTCTCCAAAGGCTCTCGTTTCTTCCACCGCATCTGTTCATCTCTAATGTAACAGTCCTGTGCTGTCCTCCGGAGCAGAGCCGCATTGTCCCAGCTATGAATAAATCATCGACCCTATTTTATTAATAAGGCTAAGCTAACAGTGCTCCCACCTTGGTCTTGCGCTTTCCTTCCCGCAGAGCCTCAGAAATGAGCACCACGCTGCTCTTCCTGTGCTGAGCCTCCAGGTTGCACCTGGAAGGATCCAGGCTCTGAGGCACAAGCTGGCTGTCAGTAGACAAGCCTTGATTCTGAAGCCTGGAGACTATGGCAGATGGGTGAGTTAGCCTTCGAGAGTGGCAGCTGTCTATGACATTCAGTTCCTCCTTGCCACCCCATGAGGTGAGACAGCTATATTGACCTGAGGGGAGAGCTGGCTAAAGAGAAAGAATTCAGAAGCAGCTCACCGTGGTCTCAATTTTTTAATGGAAAAAAAAAGAGCAGATTTAAAAAAAAAAAAAAATCCATCGGTTAAGAATATTTTAATATTTTAACTCTTTTCTACTGACCTTTAAGCCTTACTGTCTCCTTGGAAACAAGGAAATAAATTATAAACCTTGCTATCAAAAACTTTATCAATGTAGAAAACTCCTTATTATGAAATACACACTGTTATATGTTATGATTTATGTTTTCCCAGACTTCTCTTAGAGGCAAATGGCTGCTCAACTTAAAGTAAGCAATAAGGGAGTTGGCAGGAGAGAAGCTAGCAACTTTTGTATAGACTGAATGTCAGAATTAAGGATGTCATAGCTTATCTCTGGCTCCCTTAGGTCTTCACTTTCAGACAGACTGTTTTACAGGGTGAACTCTCCTGGGAATTTCTTGCAAGTCTGGGGTACTCATCTTTTGAACTGTTTGAGACATTGGACTTGAAAGAATCAGCAAAGATTTGGCATTTCCATGGCAAATCTGATTAATTCAATCCTGGGAGCTCTGTAGCTTCTCAGATCTGCTTGTTTCTAAGTCTCCCCACTCAGTATCCAATAACCAACATCCACCCATGGCTCCACTAACAGCTTCCAGAGCATCCTAGGGTCTTCATCGTCCCATCCAGTTTCCCATCCAGTTCTATCAGCCCTATCGTCAAAGCACATTTTAATTCATCAACTGATTAATTCTGTCACTATAACCCTAGTTCTTAGTGACCATCACCTCTTCCCTGGACCAAGTCAAGAGGCCTCTTCCTTCTTCTGTCTCTACTGGCTTTTTTGCCCACTAAGACTCTCTTCTATGTTTAAATACTTGAACCTTTTCAAATGATCATAATTAGTATCTGCTAATGCCTTCCACAATAATTTTTTTCCTGTTGTGAAGACTGGCTTATTAGTTGCTTGCCTTGTTGCTTTAACAGACAAAATTCCAAACAAAAGCAGCTGAAGGAAAGAAGGGTTCATTTTGCCCAGTGGTTCATCTTGGTGGAGAAAGCATGGTGACAAGAATGTCAGCCTGGTCATATGGACTCCGTGGTCAGGAGGTAGAGCTCATGCAGGAGTGGAATAGGGCCATAAAATCCGAAGACTCAGCCCTACATGACACATTTCCTCTAGTGAATCTCTGCCCTCAAACTTCCCAAAACAAGACGACTGACTCAGAACCAAGTATTTAAACACACGAGACTATGGAGGGCGTTTCACGGGGAAGCCACAAGAGCTGGGACTCTGAAATCTAAGTTTTCAACGGACATTGTATTTCACATTCTAAAGGTTGCTAACAAAGACCAGCAATTCTGTGTTCCTTGGTTATGGCTGTATCCCTTCAGTCTCTACTTAGGTCATCCCATAGATGACATCCCTGTGTGTCTTTGTGCCTAAATTTTTATATAACTTCATAGTCACAAGCACCATGGCTTAATTTTAATTAAAAATAAAAAATATGGTAACCTATGGTGACTATGAATGTGACCTTATATGAAAATGGAGTTTTGCAAATGCAATCAAGTTTAAATAAGCTCCTGCTGTCTTAATGCAATGAATGACATCCTTCTGACATGTGAGAAATTTAGACACAGAGACTCACAGTAACATGGAATATACCATTCTCCTATCCAACACAGAAAACTTCATGGCCTTATCCAAATACACTTCCAACCCATATATCTTCCTCCAGCTCAAAGCCTTAGAATTTATGACCTATTGAATTAATTCTAAATCCAAAATCTCATCTAAACATAATCAAGTCATACTGAGTGTGGTAGCCCATGTCAATAATCCCAGCAGTGGGAAGGCTAAAACAGATCAGCAGCCTGCATTTTATAGTGACTCCCAGGGCATCTTGGGCTATATAACAAGACTCTATGTCAAAATAAATAATATAATATTTTTAAAAGTACAAATTTTAATTTCTGGAATTATCTTGATCAGATGTTTGCAACATCTCTGGGCATACCCTATATGGAAGCAAATCTCAAATCCTATGTACCCAGGTTTTATATATATATATATATATATATAGAGAGAGAGAGAGAGAGAGAGAGAGAGAGATGTAAATATATATAGTAAATATGTACCCAGGAAATAGATAGATAGATAGATAAATGGATAGATAGAAATAATAGAAATAGATATGAATAGATATGGAATATATATGTATATACGATATATATATGTATGTGAGATTGGCACAAGATGACAATTCTAAAAGGTAGAAACTGGAAAGAAGAAGTCATATGTCCCAAAAAAATCCAAATCCAGCAGAACAAATACATATTTCTAGGCATAAGAATAACTTCATATGGTTTGATATTCATCTTCTGGGCCAGTTACCAGTATGCTGTGGGTGGCAACCCAAGCCTCTGTAATTTTTTTAAAAGTGATGCTGAATGGGAGCAGCAGACATTTAAGCAGAAAGTAGGAAGTTTCTGAAAACAAATTCCCTACTATGCCAAGAACACTGGCCTTTGCATTGGCTTTAGCCATGTCTGCAGTTCTCAACATTCTGGTAGTGCTTGTGACTAAGAGAAGGAAAAGGAGAAGAAAGAGCTGTGTTGTAAACCGTTTAAGCTTGACATTATAATATAAACAAGACTGACTTCAAGAGTGTACAACTTGAAGATATCTTGAAGATATACAAGGTCCTCACTTAGAAAGATCCAGAATCACTTCAAAGTTTTACGTTGCCATTTTGAAGAGTATAATGTTTGAATGAAAGATATACATTTTAATTTTGCGTATTTCCTAAATTACTTAACTAATCTAAAATATAAGACACTGTTATATACATACTTATAACAATTTTGTAAATGTGTAATTTAAAAAAAATCCCTAGACTCTGTCTTGCATTGTTGACAATTATTTTTCAGACAGAGATTAGGATAATTTTAACTTTTTCTGCTTTCTGTATTTTCTAATTTTATACTATTACCATGCATTAGTTATGTAAGAAAATGCATCTAATTTTTTGGCAATTTGTTGATACGTAAATGACAGAAGATTATATATAATATAATATGTTAGTCTGTGACCATTCTTTTACATGCAGAGTTTATGAGGTAGTAGTTATCTGGACAGAGGGAACAATTCTCGATTGTGGTCAGCTGGTAGATTCAGGATCCCACAGAGAGATGCTTCCAAGGATTTTAAGCTGTCTCTACATCATATTCCATAAAGAACAGAATTGGGACTATACCTGTGATATTCATAATGCATTTCTTTCTGAGGACCTGACTTCTGGTTTCTATTTCTCTTCCAGGTTGCCAGTGTACTGAAGAAGAAACCCATAGATCTCTGGCAGTGAGCCATCTGCATCACTGTGAATTGAACGTACTGCCTGGGTCAGACAGTTCTTTCACTTGATGGCCTTTGAACTTTTCTTTAAACTCCTTCTTAAACTTCCAGCTTTTGCCTTCCAAATTAAATGGTGTTTCCCATTTCATGTAACAGACAATTCTTATATGAAACACATTTTTACAATGAGAAACTTAATGCTACCTGTATCCAATCTTTGTTATTTAATATGTCTTTCAGGATGTAAAAAACAAAACATAATAACTATTAATGTGTGAGTATATCCTTCTGGATTTTGAGAGTATCTAATTCTTAAAATGAGTTCTCCTTTATCCGTTTGTCTAAGGTCAGAGCTCTATCTCCCTATTTTATGTCACTGGTATTAATTTGATGATCTCCAAAGATAGACTTTGGTGGGTTCTGACTTCAAATTAATAATGATCTGGATCAAGCCACCATCATTTGTCATACAGAAGACTCCGAGTGGGATACAGAAAAACTGGCTGAGTCAAATCAACCTTAGTAATCTAAGAGAATATAATGAATTAAGAGGTAGTGCTCAGCTCCTAAGCTTTCAAGGGTGGGTTTGCTCAGCAGGAATAGCAAACTGAGACACTAACTTTCTTTCCCAGCTTGTCCTGTAGCTTTCTAGTACTTCCATTACCACATCCAGGGTCTGGTCTACCCCTAGGTAGGCAAGACAGTGAGTAAATGAATTTCAAGTGGTTAGGATTCTAAACTGTGTCTTTGCTTGTATCGCATGAATTTCTTTGGGGAATCTCTTTCCCAACTTTTCCAGACCTAACTCTCGGCTGCCATTCAAACATTTGGCCCATGATCTCCTAACTAGCTGTAATGCTTTGCCTGGCACTTCTATGCAACTCATTTATATTTAAACTACTTCAGTATGGATATAGTACTTGTGGTCTAAAACCCAGTGTGTCGTTTAAACTTAATGTGTTCTGATTGCTTGTGAGTGCCTTGTCTGACAAAGAGGCATTTCCTAAGTGATATGATGAGGCCTTTCTCCCAGACTTTCTCTGCAGTGGTATTGTTTTTAGTGGTGCACAGTAGCATTTTCGAAGGTAATAGTTTACAGTGCATACCAGGGAAAAGTATGAAACTGAAAGGTGGAATGAAAGGTGGGACAGTCATATTTATTAGCATCATGAGGAATAAAAGTCTTTATGAGATTTTCAGTGCCATTCATATTTTTAGGCCAGTACATACTAGTGTGGTCACATTACAAATCAGAATTCAAAGACTCTTACTTGAAAATATCCTTCTAGAGAGTTTCTAGTGAGTCCCAGTGAGGCTTTCATGTCTGCTCTCACATCAGAGTCCTTCCTTCTCCCTGTGTTTCCACAGACATTGCTAGCCCTGTGTGACCTCATGGGACAACTGTTTTCTCTTCTACTGAGACCTTGGACTCTCCCTCATTCCCCATGCCAAACCATCCAGTGTTGCATTCCTGTTGACACTCTGTTATCTACATATATAGTCGTGCTTCTTGGGCACAAGGTTTTGCAAACTTTTTCTGAACTAGAATTACTCCCAAAGAATTACTCCCAAGCATACCTCCTGATACCCTGCTTAGCACAGGACTCAGATAAATGCTGTAGGTATAGAGAAGGCTTATTTTCATGGATACTGACAAGAGCAATGGAGGCAGTTCCCATCACCATACTCTTGAAATTCTATAAGGTCATGCTTCCTTCCATCTGCCCTCATAAAAGGCACTGGGGAGTGCATAGGTGTAGGTATAAAAGATGTCCAGCAAGTCTGAATCACAATCATCTATTTAAAACACATTTTAAATTGGACTTTATCTTGGTCCATTTTTATGTTTGTTTTATTTCATTTTTGCAACAATGGAACACCTAAGACTGACTAATTTATAAGGACTATATGTAGGGGTTGCATTGAAGAAATATCAGTTGGGGCTGACCACCTCACAATCAGGTTTTACCTCCATTTTGACCAGTTGTAGTTTTTGGTAATATTCTCCATCTATTGCAAAGAGAAGTTTCATTGATGAGGGGTAAGTCACAGGGAATACGACTGAAGAGGGGGGTGGAAAGACTGTGAGAGCCAGAGTACCAGGAAATCTACTGTGAGATTGTATCTTTTAAAATGACCTGGAAGCCTTACCCATCATGCCTTAACATTATGCCTGGACAAGACCTGAACAAGTATACCACCAGTGGACGTGTTAACATGGAAAGAGGAAATCTCATGAGCTTCTACCCAAACACAAAGAACTACAGGCAACCAAAGAATGCTGTGAGCTGGAGAAATAGTCTTCTCTATGGATGAGTTCTCAAATTGGTTATTTAGTACCAAGCGGCCATCCCTGAAATCATTGCTGCAACCAACACTAAACATACTGAGATGACTGTGCTATATATTTATGCATAGGTAACAAAACCAGTCTATGAATTTGAGAGGTAGTGGGGATGGGAGGGAGGAGGGAGGAAAGGGAAAGAGAATAAATATGCAATTATATTTTAATTAAAAAACAGTGCTGATTTACTTCTTGCAGTTCTGAAGGCTGCTAAGACCAATATCAATGTTGGTGGCATTTGATGAGGACTTCTTACTGTACAAAGTCCAAAAGGACCACATGATGAGAGAGATCATCTGAGAACATGTGAACAAGTCTCCTTCTTTTCTTATAAAGCTACCAAAGGCAGCATTGAAACCTTACCCTCACAGCCATATCTAGTCCCAATTACCCACAAAGACCTCACTTTCAAATGGATTCAGAGTTAAGAATTCATGTATTTTTGGATGACACATGCAAACCATAGCAGGTGCTTATGATGAAAGCATAGGCAATAATTACATGAAGTTCTCAATACCTGAGATAAAAGTATAATGAGTTCATTGATCTTTTTTCTAGTGGGGAGTGCAAAGAACATGGGAGTGGGAAACAAATTAGTACAGTCAATCATGCATTAACCTGATGATGTAATATTACTATTTTTATTTTAAACATAGGAAGACTGGAGTATAAGGAGAATAAACAAATTACTCAAAAGCCACAGCAAATATATTGTAAAAGCACAATTTGAGTTCATGCTCTCTGATCAAGAACACTCACATCATGTAGGATCTGTGTTTCTTGATCTTTGTACTAATGACTTTTGGGGGCTGAATAATTCCACATGATCTATGGATAAAACAATATTTAGAAGCATTCTATCCTTACCACTAGATCCAGTAGTACTACCTCCAGTAAGACAATGAATATTGTCTCTAACATTGCCTCAACTGTTGCCTACTAAGAACTATAGTTTGGTACTAAATGCTTCCATGGTATGAACATGTCTCCTGTCATCACACTGACCAGTAGTTCTTGTCTTCAAGAGGATAGAGAGGAAGCTGAGTGTGAAAATTATGTGAGTTAAAACAAACATGATGCTTAGGAGAGGTCTGAGTTCAGGATGGGACTGGAGTAGGTAATTCTCATCCCTTCCATTTCTATTGTTGTCGTACAGAGGAAAGGCACCGAAATGCACAGCTGCAGAATTGAAGCGTGACCTTTCCATACTCTTGTAAAAAAAAATGATAACAAAAGCTCTAGTGTAGAAGGTCCAGCTATCCATGACCAACTTCAGCAGCCATGACAAGCAATAGGAACCGTGTACAAGCAGTTAAAACATCCGTTTGGTGCAGCAAATAAATAAATAAATAAATAAATAAATAAATAAATAAAATTAATTCCATGAGGTATTACCTAAAGGTTATTCTGAAAGTACCTTCTCATTCTTACAACAGTCGTTTTTATTGGAATTTTGGAGTTTCCCATATCTTGAGGCAATCAAACTCTGCACTTAATTAGAACACGTCTCATGTCAAGCAGGTGATGGCTTAAGGAAGATAAAGAGTAGAGACATAAAAGAAGGCTAGTTGATGTGTGTAAGGGCAGAGCAGAAAGGGAGATCCTCATAAGCTGTTACTCTGTTGTTTCATAGAGAATGGAGCTGAAGCAGGCAGCCATCTCTGGCTAGTAATTGCATGTGAAGTGATAAGTCAGGAAGTGGGTATGACCACACATTTATATGAAGGACTATAATCCAGTCCAGAAACAGCCACCAGGGCTCTTTGGAGGAGGTGAGACATTAAGCGCCCTGAAGATATCATTCAGACCCTAGGCAAAATCTACCCTAAAATTTGCCACTATCATGAAGAGGGACACATATATGGTTGAAGTTTAGTGCTACAGCTGCTTTGCAAGAAACATTTCAAATTCAAAGGACTGTTCATTGCAATTATATGGTCACCTTTTCGCCATTTTGCAGGCTAGAAAATCCAGTATCAAGATGCTTTAGTCTGAGGTTCTCAACACTACATCTTGCCATGGCAGAAAGCATAAGAAGAAAGCAAGGTGACAGGCAAAAAGAAAAAGGGGTACACTCCTGTAAACAAAATAGACTCTCATGACAATTTGTTACCTACACAGTGGTATTAATCCACTCGGGAAGGCAGATCTCTTGTGAACTCTTCCCTTCTGAAAGAGCTCACCTCACCAGACTGGTGCATTGGAGATCAAACTCCCAACACATGAAATTAGGGAATACAAACAACAGCAGGAATTAGGTCATCATAGGCTGAAGAGTCAGACAAAGGACCTATTCCTCTTTCTCCTCCAGTTCTGGTTTTTTTTCTGACCCCACTAGTTTCAATAACATGAGGATAACTTCCAAATACTTGTTCTAGATAAATGATTGGACCAGTAGTACACACGAATGAACAACAGAGGTCAAGGTAGCTTTGGGAAGTATAATCCAGATTTACTTTAAGCAGACCAGAGGTCAGACAGTCTGGTATGCCTGACCATTTATGAGCAAATAGAGAATATGCAATAGCAAGTGGAAGAAGACGAAACTTCATTTGAATACTAAGCAAGAATACAGTGTCTTTTATGTCTAGCCAATTGATGACAAAAAACATTTAAGCTTCCTCCTCATCATTACAATGATTGCTTTAAGACTCATGATTCAAGTAACTTGCAAAGAGAATGTATAAACTAGGAAAATAGGTTTTGCATTATTTTTAAATTACTGAGAATATAGCATTTCTTCCAAAATACGAGAATTAAATGAACATATATTCAATATATTGCCCATTTCAGAGATGTTATTCACAAAACTATGGTTACTTGAAAAACAAGTAGTGTCTCAGATTTGCTTGTCATTGTTGGGCGGAAAGGCTGCTGATCTTTACAAATTCCTTTCTTTTGAGTCATCTCAGCTGGTGTGGAGACAAGTAAATTTGCCTAATGTTGCGTTCTTTTGGATAGACATCTGGTACAATTTGGGCCAGAAGTTCCCCTAAGTTTCCTCAGGCAAAGACTAAGATACTTTATTTTCTCTGCATACCCTGTGTTGCAGAACACAGCATGGAATTCGAGCAGGTAAGAAGTACATTGTGCACAATTCACAGATTATGTGTACTTGACAAAGACTCTGGATCATATTTCCATGTGTTAGTGATTTCCACAATGGGAAAGGAAAACGAAAATCCCTAGAACCCTGCAGCTTTTGCATTGTGTCAGGCAAAAAGGACACACATTGGGATCAGGCTACTCTAAATTTGAGGCCTTCTCCACCGAGATATTCAGCCTCATTTCAACTCAGCTTCTCTGGAGTTAGACAATATATGTAGCCTCAACTCTGGGAATGATTTGATGTCCTCTGCACAAAACCTAGCACGTATGAGATGCTCAGCAAATTGCAAGATATTTTTCGTCCCTTTATCCTTTCTGCATAAGAAATCAAAACAATGCAGCATGAAAAAAAAATACATTCCCCTGGGATGCAGTTCAAAATCGGACCATTTAGAGAGGGAGGAGAGCCAAGACCGTTTGCAGGAACTGTTTTGAAGTGAGATATTGATGCTCTTTTCAGAAAAGGCTATGTTTTTAAAGCTCTATAGCTGACTCTGAAGGATATTTGGGTGAGTGACTCCTTTTGGCAATTTTTGAAACTTTGCTTTTGCGCTTAAAGTTAAGATTACTCTATCTGGGGGGAACAATGTTGTTTGACTTTATGATAGGTTCCCTAAACATTAGTGGAGAGCTCAGATAGCAGACAAGAATATCAGTAGTGCTGGGGTAGTTCTCAGGTCTTAGGACTTATGCTCACATGTCAGGCATGAGCAATGGTTTCATATTGAGAGAAGTGACTTTCATGATGAAATGCCCACTCTGTGTGCTACGTGTCTTCCTACTACTAAAGCAAGAAGTTTGCTGCCACACATAGGCACATGTATACTGAAGTCACTCTGGCTGAACTGATTTAATTCACACAGCTGTATATTTTGTGTCTCAGATTCAGTTTGCTGGGGGGACTGCATGTTTTGTCTTAATACAAATATCTGTGGGTGTTTTTATGGCTGATTCTTAGAAAACCAGTTTCAACCATCTTATACCTAGGTTTCACATATTTTCAGCTGCAGTGACTCCCTTTACTCACACACAGCATGCTTAGTTTGTATGCCCTGCTTAGTCACAAGACCATATATAATCTTTTAGCGATTGGTCAAATTGATCTGAGCTTTGTACATATTCTCCTGGCATATGCCGTCTCATGTACACCACCCTGAACATAAAATCTCTCTGGTAGCCTAGGAGTGACACAGCATTTTTAGGCTGAATGGGATAAACTTCCCATAACTTTGAATTACATCCATATTGAACTGTCCACAGAAGCCATCTAGCATTGTATGATGGATGCCTAAACAAATTCGATACATACATACATCTGTAAACTACTCTAAAGTCACCAGTCTAAAATATAGCTTAAAGCAATAAAAATAATAACTGAAATCACAAAGAAACAAGATGATCATAAAGAATTTCTGCCAGTGCCTGATCAATACAGATGCGGATGCTCTAAGCCGACTATCAGACTGAGCACAGAGACCTCAATGGAAAAGTTATGGGAAGGACTGAAGGAGCTGAAGGAGATTGCAACCCCATAGGAAGAACAGCAATATCAACCAACCAGACCCGCCCCCCAGAGCTTCCAGGGACAAAACAACCTACCAAAGAATTCGCATACAGGGATCCTTGACTCCAGCTGCATTTATGTAGCAGAGGATTGCCTTATCTGGCATTAATGGTAGGAGATGCCCTTGGTCCTGTGGAGGTTCAATGCTCCAACATAGGGGGATGCTAGGGTGGTAAAGCAGGAGTTGGTGGGTGGGAGAGCACTCTCATAGAGGCAGAGGAGGGGAGTTTTGAGGAAGAGAAACCGGGGTGGGGACATTTGAAAAGTAAATAAATGAAATAACCAGTAAAAAAAATAAGAAAAAAAAGAATTTCAGTTTCTCAATGTGAATAATAATTAAAGTCCAGGAAATGGGTTTTATTTTATTTTATTAATCCTTCCAGAAAAGTCTCCCTTAGTACATAAATATTTTTTACATATCATGGGAATGCAGAAAATAAGTATTAAACTTCCCTTTAAAATATGCTTTGGTAAATGGATGAGATTGAAAAGAAAGTCATTCTGAGTGAAAATCAGAAAGATAAACATGAGTGTTCTATGCCCTGTGTGGATACCAAACTTTAGACACGTATGATTAACTTGGAGCAATTTTAGAAGCTGGAAAACTGCAAACAGGACATTAAGGAATGGGAGGAGATTTTGAAGAGGGGTGGTGAGAGAGAGAGAGAGAGAGAGAAAGAGAGAGAGAGAGAGAGAGAGAGAGAGAGAGAGAGAGAGAGCGCCTGGTGTAGTATTCTATCATCGATGAAGTGGACCAGGTTAAAACAAAATAGGAAATTGCCATTACTCTTGATTACTCACAAGAACTACATGGGGGAACTGATTACTGAAGACAACGTAAACTGGGATCACTGCAGAAAGCAAGCAGATTCTGAGTTGTAAAATTTCTTCCTAATGGCTAGTGTTATAGTACTAAGAAGTGCTATGTAAGCTACTGATTGAGAAAACTAATCAATAGTACTGCCCAGCCATGAACACTAAGCACTACAATGACAACCAACCTATTAAGATATGTCTACTGGTACAACAGTGGTGTGAATATTGGGGGGTTGGTAACATCTTATTGGATTTAAGGCTCACTCCATGAAAGGATATTCATTCCTGGTATTTGGTCAAGAACCCATGACTGAAGAGGATATAGACCTTATGGGAGAACCCACTAAATGCACTTAGTCTAGCTTTTCATCTTTAACAGATCCAACACAATCAAAAGTTTAAATGTGAAATCCCTTCTGAGACTCAGGCAATGGAGATACCTTGTATAATAAAAACAAAAGTTATATCCAGTAGACAATGATACGGGAAATAATTTCCATTCCAAAACGGGGAATAGGGACGCTGGGAGGCAAGCTGAGATCAAAGCAAAGCCAAAACCTAGCAAGGTGAACACCAATACAGAAGCTCTACATCTGTGATCTAAGGTTCACACAGAATCACCTGGGCTTCAAAGAGGTTATGTAGCCTCCCTTCACAACTATGTCTTGTAGCACACAACATTTCTCTTGAGCTGGCTTCATTCACTCTGTTCATGTACCTTTCTTCCATGGTTCTGGCATCTCCATCATCCTGGAACCTCAAGTGATTTTCAGAGTTTACATTTATTGCTTCCTTCAAAGACCTCTCAGGACCTTCCTCAGGATCTCTGAACTTACCTTTCATTTCCTACCCCAGTGGCTCTGTGGAATGATAGTCCAAGATTTTGTGACCCTGCTGAATCTGGCAACTTTCATTTTGACAGGAACCACACAATACTGTTCAGTTCATGTTGCTAGCTCAGGACCAGAGCCTGATCTCAATCTCAGATCACAATTGGATTTGCTTCTGTGTGCTCATCCTTAGAAAACCCTTCCCTAGGCAATTGTTTTCAATGAATGAGTAACTTCTTCAGTGACACTCAGTTTAAGCTTGCTCCTTTGAAAGGACTGTATTTTCAGCAGTTGGAACCTTGGATGGGTGGTGTCATGTCTGGGGCAATTCTTCTATTTTTACAGTGCAGAGGTTTCTTCTTAAAGATCCTAGGGTATTTTCCAGCATCCATTCTGACTGCAACTGTAAACTTGCTTGAGCTCTTTCCCTACTCCTGCATTTCCACCTCTTGTTCTTTTTCACTGTGGACCTGGAACAGCAACCCTGCTCCAGCCTGATTGCTAGCCTGACTTGAAATTTTTTCCATCAAATATTAATTTATTAATTTGAAAGACATCCTTACTTAAGTTCCCTGGACACAGGAATAATGCAGTTAGACTCTTTACCAAAATATAATCTAAATGGCGCTTAGTCAAAATTCTTGATACAGTGCATGTTACCCTCTCAAATCTTATGAGCAAGGCCTCCATTGCCCAAGTTTTTCTAGTCTTCTGCTTTTCATCTCTCCCATAAGAATAGTTCCTTTCACTCTATTTACAATATTCAAAAGATTTTCTAGCACAAAGCTCCAAATCATTCTATAGCTCTCCCACAAACAATTCCATTAACCCAGGAACCCCGTGCTTAGGTTTAGCACAGCCCACAGCCCCACTTCTTGGTACCAATTTTCAGTTTTAGGTACCTTTTCCATTTCTGTGGCAAATTACCAAGCAAGAAGGAACTTAAGGTAGTAAATGTTTAATTTGACACACAGCTCAAAATTATAGTCCACCATGTCAGGGAAACAACGGTTGCAGGCCAGGAGCTTGAAGCAGCTGGTCACATTGCATCCATAGGAAGCAGAAAGACAGAGAGCAATAAATACTGTCACTTGGCTATCTCATTCAGTCTAGGACACCAGCCCATGTGTTGCCCACCTTCAGGGAGGATCTTCCCATCTGAATTAATCTATCTCAAATAATTTCTCACAGGCATACCCAGAGGTTTGTCTCTTGGGTGATTCTAGATTGTTGTCAAGTTGACAAGCAATATAAACCATGCACTTATTTATGCCTAATTTAAACATTCAGTCTGCTAGCTTTCTATAGTGTGTTCTTTACAGATTCAACAGAGTTTTGCATTGAAAATGTTCAGAAATTGTGTCTATAATGAATATTTACATGATGTTTCTTGTCATTGTTTTCTAAACAATATAACATATTTGTATAGCATTTATATTTTATTAGAAATTTTATGCACTCCAAAAATGATTTGAAGAATATAAATAAAGGGGATATCTACAGAAGAGTTGCAAAGACTACATCATTTTATGTAAGGAATTTGAGCATCTTAAGATTTTTGGTACCTTTAGGTGAGGTTTGTTCTGGAATTAATCCTTCATAAATACTATGGGACAACTGATGGCTAGCCACCATGATTTATAGCATAATATTTCTGGGACCCTGTGAGGTTATTATTTTGACCATCTGTGCTCACCTAAATGAGAAGATGAAGTCAGAAGAAATCCACGGTTGCAGAAATGACCTGGAGCGTTCCAACGCCGCCATTCCACATACAATGTGTCCTCTAATTTGCTGGTCTTCACTCCCACTTTATCCAGTGTATGCAGACTTTGTTGGATATTGGTGGTCTCTCCAGTGCCAGCAAGAGATGTTAAGCTGTCAAGAGAAGGAAGGTAAAAGGGATGAAGGGCATGTTACATCAGGCAGACGAAAGTATTTGCCCACTACATCCAGAAACACGTTTACTAGTTAGGAACCAGCCAAGTCAAACAGCAAATATAAGCCACTTAACATTCCTTCACACAGAATTTTACAGGCACAGAGACAAAATCCAAGTCCTCTCTCTCTCTCTCTCTCTCTCTCTCCTAAAACTCACTATACTTTGCCATATGAACGTAGCAACCCCTGGAGAAGAGACATACGGGAACTTTCTAATATGTCAGAATGGCATCTTTAAATTGAAAAGTCCCCTTCCCCCTCCCACCTCTAGTTCCTCCGGCTGCTCCTTCCAACACTCTGCAAGCATCTCCTGACTGGTGGGCTGCCTCATTTCAAGCCTGCCTTGGAGTCGCTCCACCAGGCATATAATGGGCCTATTAAAGCTGCACAACAGAGACAGCATGTGTTGATTTTATTTTAGAGGATGCATGGCTATCCATTCAAGAGGAAAATGTCCTTATCTTGTACAGGCCTGGATCCAGTCTTTGTTAGAGAACATGAAAGGACCCTTGACTGCAACAGTGTGTCATCATATGCTAATATAACCAAGTCAGGTCCACTGCTATTTCTTGCCACTTTCTTTTTCTTCACGTAAGGTTTGTCATCATTTCACACACAACAGGTAGTTCTGCTGCTGCCCACCTTGTAGGGAGAGGGAAGAAACGGCATTCTACAGCTGAGTTTCAAGAATTTTGAGCCAGGCAGTGGTGGTGCACGCCTTTAATACTAGCACTTGGGAGGCAGAGACAGGCGGATTTCTGAGTTTGAAGCCAGCCTGGTCTACAAAGTGAGTTCCAGGACAGCCAGGGCTACACAGAGAAACCCTGTCTTGAAAAACCAAGAAAAAAAAAGAAAAGAAAAGAATTTTGAATTTATGTCTTTAGATCTCCCTCTCTTCTGTCTTCTATGTGCCTTTCTTTTCTATTACTCTATAAGTACAGTATCTTCTCTGTGAGCCACAAAAATACAAAGGTGGGATGAACAGCTGTGAGTCAAATCTTTACTCGAATTTTGAAAATGGAATTAAATACATTTAATATGACACTTCCAAAGCAACTTGGAGGTGAAGGTAACTCATCAGACTAAACAGGGAGGCAAAGCAACAATGTACTGTCAGTGTTTAAAACAAACAAGCAACGACAACAAAATCCCATAGACACTGAGTAAAGAAACTGCAGTCCTGGGTGTTAGAATCTACCTATCTAGTCCATACCATTTCAGTCATGAGAAACAAGGGCCAGTGAGGGGAGTGGCCTCAGCTTGTGGCACTGTTTGTTGTCACAACTCTTCGAGTGTTTTAAACAGCATGGCTACTGATGAAGTTATTTTATGACATGCTCATGTCCTTCCATGGATACTCACAATGGTTAAAAAAAAAAAAAAAAAAAAAAAAAGGAAGCATTCAAATACACAATTACTAAACAGACTGTTGAATTTAAAGACTTTCTACTTTTCAGAAAGGATTCCTGTGACTTTCAGTTATGTCAAGTGTGCCTGAGAAATAAAAAGGGGGATATCCCCCCAGACAACAAATAGTATGCACTAGGAATTAACAAAAGGAACAGAAACCACTGGCCACAGCACCACCAGAGGTACGTCACAGTGCTGAGTCACATAGAAACAAAAGAGATTGGCTTCACTTAGTTCTAATATCAAGGGGAGCCAGGCGCACGTGCGTGTGTGTGTGTGTGTGTGTGTGTGTGTGTGTGTGTGTGTGTGTCTTAGTGAGAACCAGGCAGATAATGAAGGAAGTCTATCTTCAACAATTACAAAGGAACACAGCCCTCCTCCTTAAAACCAAGATGCAAGGATGATTAGTGGTGACCTGTGCTGGGTTTTAAGAGCTAAGAGACAAACATTTCCTCCAAGAGAAATATAGGGAAGCAAAATTAAATTCATTTTGCCTGTAAACATTTCTTGTGTCTGGGCACAGGTTTCTCACATACAGTCTTCAGACAAATGGCTGGTTCCAAGCAAGCAGAAAACACTGACCACTCTTGGATGAAACAATTCCATCTCAGGGGTGATGAGTGCAGTTACACAGGCGCTTTTGAATCAGCCTTCAAGTATGACAGATTCTCTACAAATGAATCAAAATCCAAAGAACCCATTAACATTTCTAGTTCTACACTGGAAAACATAAATCAATACGGGACGAGTGTTTAAGAATATTTTTTGTACCCTTCTGCAAACAAGAAACGCAAGATGTCTGATCACTTCCATTTAGTTTGGGAATCTGAGATCTGCCTTTGCCTACCTGTCCCAAGTTAATCTCACTCCTCAGTACCTCTCTGCCCTGGGTCTTTCATGCTTCCCTCCTTCCTTTATATCCAATTGCAGAAGTGAACTGTGAAAAGCTGTTTAAACCTCCTTAAAGTCCCGAGAAAAGAAACGATCTGACCATTTTTATTTTCCGTGATATTAAAGCAATTCATCTGAATTTGTGCTAATGACAGTAAATCTCTCATGCTGACAAGCTGTGGTCAATTATCCTTTCTACAGCCTTTTAAATCCGAGCACTAGGAAGTGCGTCAGCCTTGGGATCTTGAGGCTTGCTTATTCAAACAAAACAGCCAAGGGGCTTGAGCAGCTCTCTCCAGTGCTTCACCACTGAGCGCTGAGCCCTCCCAGGGGCCAGAAAATACTGGGATACTTCCACTTGAATTTACATGGATGGAGGAAATGGTTTAAATAAAGAGGGGTGTTATTTATCCCTATAATGAGGAGTTTCACAACAACAATTAGGAAGGAAATTCTGCAAGCTTGGACTCCAGTTGCTTATTAGTGCCACTGAAAATCAATTAAAGTATCTAACTAATGACAGGGATCGGCATCATCTGTCATCTGACAGATCCTATTAGAAGGAAGAGGGAGTTGGTTTGTTTTGGAAAGCTTGTGATGTCCATTATGTTGGTTAGCTGTCAGACGAGGGAATGTGTGAAGGACTGCCCTCTACACAGCTGCAGATCGGCTCACCTGGGAGAGCAGGAAACATGTTAACTGAATTTCTAGCTTGATCTTGGATGTGGTTCATTGAGAAAGAGTTTTCCAAGAGGTCGGTGGAGGCAATATTTCCTCTGCCAGACTAGCTACATAGAATACCATTCTTTAGCCTATTGGCTTCCATATTGCCTCCCACGCCAAGCCCCTATTTCTGGTTCACCACAAGACCACCAACCTCACTTCTCTGGTACCCCAGGGCTGTTTTCAGTGCTCCTAGGCAGCTGGCTTTCATAAACATCAGCATTATTCCAACTATGTCTGTGCCTTTTCTTAGCCTATTATTAAAGATCCATCTCCCGTCTTCAGCCTACCCAATCTTTCTTCTTTAGTGTCAGCTTAATCCTGGATCCTCCTTGGTGCAGAATTCAGTACCAGCCCTTACGTTCTCTGAGTGCCTGCTGGGTCAGAATTTACCGCCTGGTGAACAGACGGTGAAAGCAGAGCAGAGGCTGTGTCTTAAAATTTTGCTCTTGCCAAACATCTGGAGAACATTTACACTTCCAAAGTGGTATTCTTCTAATTCTGGGTTTTTGTCTTTGTTTTTGGTTTTGTTTTGTTTTGCTTGTTACTGCTGTAGTTTACTCTTATGTTTGGTAAGTTGTCTTAGTGACACCTGACTCGAATTCTCTCATTTGCACCTGACTGGCATTCATTTATCCATTCATTCATTCATTCATTCATTCCATGGTTTAGAGTCGTTTAAAATGTGTGACTCAGAGCAGCATACCTTAGCTATGCCTGCTGAGTCTCCATCTCCAACTACACTGAGTCAATGGGAAATTGTCTTTTCCCCACCACGATGCACAATTCAAGGAGTCTTTCAGTTCTTATTCTTCCTGAGCCAATACACGTAGGGGAAATAATCACGAAAGCACTCGTCAGTAGGAGGATAATTGAGCTTGTTCTCTTCCCTTCTCAGAGAAGTCTCAGCAAGCCAGGAAACAAAGAGAGGAAAATATTTTCAAATAATCTTGCAAATGACTTCAATGCTTGCCTAAGGTTCAAGTTTGGTTCAGGGGATGGGCAAAACATGAGTTAGTCAGCTTTGTTAGGTCAGCCAGACAGTGCAGTTTGGGCTAAACCAAGAACATTTCTGAGCATCCTACTTAATGTGGGTATTGGAGGTTTAACTTCACTTCTGTGTCTTCTTTATGGTTTAAAAATCTCATTTAATTTTGGAGTGACACTCCCCCAAGGATCCACTTTCTCATCCTTCCTTCTCATGACTTGTCCCATGGCATCTCTTGTTCTGCACCTACAGTGAGGAGTCTCTCTCTCCACGAGCACTTTCCTCCCAAAAGAAAGTTGAACATACATCATATGCCCAAGAACCCTGGTTATGAAGAAACAAGAAAATGTGACTGATGGAAAAATCCACAAAATGCTTTTATTTAATGTTTTTATAATAGCTTCATGCTATTCAGCAAGAAGCATTACCCATAACAAAGCATTGAAAATACATTGTTCTCAGGCATCAAAGGAAACACAACATCAGACCATTTCAAAGGACTGTTCAAATTCCTTCAGTGACTAACCATTGTGCCAGTATTCAGCCTATCGCATTAAAATTATCGTGCCTACTATCTAACAGCTACTCCCTTAGACTGTGGTGTTGTGTATCTCCCTGGTGGTTAATTCAGTGTTCAGCACACAGTGAGGCCTTCGTAAATACATGTAGAATAAATATGTGGTCATTTGTTCATTAGATCCATATAAGGTGATAAATGTAGAGGTTTCAAAGAATCAAGATAAACAGCATCTGTTTTCTGTGGTTGCCTGGGTCTGCACAGTCATCAGAAATCTCAAGAAATACAGGTATACAGGCCTGACTTACAGAAATGATAACTTGGATGTTTTGATTAGAGGTCCATATTCTGTATTTTTAGTAAGATTCCTAGATATGGCTAATGATCATTCAGATTGGATGGGCTGGTTTTGTGGATGGTAATAAAACCGTATGTTTTGATATATCTTTTGCAGCCTATAAGCTGCCTCACATGATTGCTACTTTCCAAGGAGGGTGGTAGGCTTTGCAGGTTCCAGATGAGCATGTGAAGCTTAGAGAGTTCACACACTTGGGAAAGTCAGAGACTGGATTTGAGCCCTAAGTCTTCACCTAAAATCTCAGGATTGTTTCTATATAAGCAACTCTTTCTGAGAGTGATCACCAAGGCCACTTCTGTTGGCAACAAACATAGGTCATCTTGCATTTTCTTTGACTGTCGTGTCCATGTTTTCTATGGTATCTTCCGCACCTGAGATTCTCTCTTCCATCTCTTGTATTCTGTTGATGATGCTTGCATCTATGACTCCTGATTGCTTTCCTGGGTTTTCTATCTCCCTTTGTGATTTCTTTATTTTTTATATTTCCAGTTTTAGATCTTGAATGGTTTTGTTCATTTCCTTCACCTGTTTGATTTTGTTTTCCTGTAATTCTTTAAGAGATTTTTGTGTTTCCTCTTTAAGGGCTTCTAGCTGTTTACCTGTGTTCTCATGTATTTCCTTAAGGGAGTTATTTATTTCCTTCTTAAAATCTTCTATCATCCTCTTGAGATGTGATTTTAAGTCTGAGTCTTGCTTTTCTGGTGTGTTGGGGTATCCAGGGCTTGCTGTGGTGGGAGAGCTGGGTTCTGATGATGCCAAGTAGCCTTGGATTCTATTCCTTATGTTCTTGCCCTTGCCTTTTGCCCTCTGGTTATCTCTGGTGTTAGCTGGTCTTACTCTCTCTAACTGTGGCTTGTCTTTCCTGCAAGCCTAGGTATCAATACTCCTTGAAGACCAGTTCTCTCTGAGATGAATTTGGGTTTGGAGAGCTGTGGTACAAGGTCAGCTCTGGGGTGCAGACAGAAACCAGAAGGATCTTGTCCCCAGCTGTTCCTTGGCTCCTGTGTCCTGATGGCTCTTCCAGGGTCCTTCTTGAGCCAGGAATTTGAACAGAAGTGGTGGTCTTGCCTGTGATCAAAGGTGTGTAGGGACTCCTGGTAGACCAGCTCTCTCCTGGCACTATTTAGGTATGGAGCCCTGGGGCAGAGGATGGAAGCATGATAAGCTGTCTCCAGAGAGACTCAGGCAGAGACTGACAAATACAGAGGCAGATGCTCGCAGCCAATCATTGAACTGAGCGTGGGGTCCTGGATGGAGGAGTTGCAGAAGGGACTGAAGGAGCTGAGGAGATTTGTAGCCCCATGGAGGGAGCAACAGTGTCAACTAGCCAGACCCCCCCCCCCCCCGGAGCTCCTGGAGACTGGACTACCAACCAAAGAATGCACATGGAGGGACTCATGGTGCTGGCCATATATGTGGCAGAGAAGGGCTTTGTTGGTCATCATAAGGAGGAGAGACCCTTGGGCCTGAGGGTGTTATATGCCCCAGTATAGGGGAATGCTAGGGAAGGAAGATGGGAATGGGTGGGTAGGTGAGGGAGCACCCTCATAGAGGCAGGGGAAGGAGGATGGGATAGGGGATTTCCAAAGGGGAAAATGTTTGAAATGTATAAAAAGTAAATACCCAAAAATTAAAATTAAAATTAAAAAAACAAAAAAAAAACCATAGAGGAGCTAAATCCATCCAGTGGGAAAAAGATAGCATTTTCAACAAATGGTGCTGGTTCAACTGGCTGTCTATATGTAGAAGAATGCAAATTGATCCATTCCTATCTCCCTGTACAAAGATCAAGTCCAAGTGGATCAAGGACTTCCACATAAAACCAGATACACTGAATCTAATAGAAGAGGAAGTGGGGAAAGTTTCGAACACTTGGGCACAGGGGGGAAGTTCCTGAACAGAATACCAATGGCTTGTGCTCTAAAATCAAGAATCGACAAATGGGATCTCATGAAATTACAAAACTTTTGTAAGGCAAAGGACACTGTAAATAGGACAAAATGGCAACCAACAGATTGGGAAACGATCTTTACCAATCCTACCTCCGATAGAGGGCTAATACCAAATATATACAAAGAACTCAAGAAGTTAGACTCCAGAGATCCAAATAACCATATCAAAAAATGGGAACATAGCTAAACAGAGAATTCTCAACTGAGGAAACTCAAAGGGCTGAGAAGCACCTAAAGAAATGTTCAACATCCTTAGTCATCAGGGAAATGCAAATCAAAACAACCCTGAGATTCCACATCACACCAGTCAGAATGACTAAGATCAAAAACTCAGGTAACAGCAGATTTTGGTGAGGAAAGAAGAACATTCCTCCATTGCTGGTGGGATTGCAAGCTGATAAAACCTCTCTGGAAATCAGTTTGGCAGACCCTCAGAAAAAATGAACATAATACTACCTGAGGGCCCAGCTATTCCACTCCTGGGCATATACCCAGAACACGGTCCAACATGTAATAAAGACAAATGCTCCACTATGTTCATAGCAGCCATATTTATAATAGCCAGAAGCTGGAAACAACCTAGATGTCCCTCCACAGAGGAATGGATACAGAAAATGTGGTACATTTACTTAATGGAATACTACTTAACTATTAAAAACAATGACTTCATGAAATTTGCTGGCAAATGGATGGAACTTGAAAATAGCATCCTGAGCAAGGTAACTCAGTCACAAAAGAATGACATGGTATGTACTCACTGATAAATAGTTATTAGCCCAAAAGTTTGGAATACCCAAGAGTCACTTCACAGCAGCCATAGGGATGAGTGTGAGGTCCCAGATGGAGTAGTTGGAGAAGGCACTGAAAGAGCTGAGGGAGTTGTCAGCCCCACGGAGGGAGCAACAGTGGAGTGTCAGACCACTGGCCTGACCTCCTGATGCTCCCGGAGACTGGATCACCAACTGAAGAATACACATGGAGGAACCCATGGTGTTGGCCACATATGTGTCAAAGGAGGTTCTTGTTAGCCATTAGGGGGAAGAGAGCCCCTTGGGCTTGAGGGTGTTAGATGCCCCAATATAGGAGAATGCCTAGGAGGGAAGCCTAGAGTGGAAGGGTGGGTGGGTAGGGGAATACCCTCATAGTGGCAGGGGTAGTGGGGAGGGGATAGGAAGGTTCCAAAGGGGAGATCTGGAAGGGGGAAACATTTGAATGTAAATAAAGTATGAAAAAACCCATAGGTCACCATTAAGTGAACAGCAAACACTATCAGGTTCCTGTCCTACGTTTTCACAAAGTTCTGAAAATGACACAAAGGAGAAATGGACGATTATGGGGAGTGATCTTCCCAGTGGTGGCAAATAATAAAGTTAGTTCCTTATAATTAAAATTTCCTTATAATAGAGAGACAAATCAAATACAGATTCAGTGTGAATTTGAATGGGCTTGGTTCATACTGTGCATGGTCCCTCAGTAGGGGAACAAGCTAAACTAGTCAGCAGATACAATCCTTTAACTGAGAGTGGCTCATGGATTCAATCCTTTAGTTTCTTTCTGCTTTACTTACTCCAATCTCAGCAGTGTGGTGGGCATAACTCATCAATGGATTTATCCCCCTATTATCATATAATCTAATATGACATTAATGGTGAATTTGACAGAGACAGATAAACATTTCAGCTGCTGCTCTGGATTAGGAACACAGAAAGTTTCATTTTGTAATTACAAGCTGCACGAGAGCAGTGTCAGCAGAATGGATCTCCATTTACTATTCAGGTACATGACCTGAGGCATTTCCTATCACAACATTGACAAGAAAAGCCCAGGGGTTTCAAGACTGTGGATAAGGGACTATTCTGTCCTTCAAGGACCTACAGAGTCTGGGCTACTCAGGCTTGGAGATTCAGAAGCAGGGTTCTATGAAACAAGCTGACGCTTATGCTGGCGCACACACACACACACACACACACACACACACACACACACGGAGTGGAGAGAGAGAAATAGAAAAATAAGCAGAAACTAATTAGACCTTTTAGGTTTTGATCTCCCTTAAACTATACTTGACATTGTTTCAGGGCAGAGGAGTATCTTAACAGAGCCTTTCTTTTTCTTCTTTTTCTATGTGGTGACACTAAGAAGTTAGGAAACAGTCATGGGAGAGGGAAGAGGCAGCAATAAATGTGCCTAGCCATTTCTCAGGCCACAATCATTCTGGAAACAGGTCTGACAGGCCTGTTTCCTCATATTCATAATACAAAGATTGGAGAATTCTCTTGAGGTTGGCAACCTATGATAAATTTCCTTTTATTTTCTCCTAGGTTGGGACTTTGGGGGTCTGAAGATTCTAAAATCAATTTGGTGGGCCCATTAAATTACACATGCACAATTGGGCTAAATTTTAGGTAAGCACTTTGGGAACCTGCTTGCTTGATGTACAAGTAACACCCACTGCCCTTTAGACATGAGCTTTGCCACCAATGCTATATTCATTCAACCATAAAATACATATTAACTAACATCAAATACTAATGAGGTATTACAGCTAGGGTTAGATGTGACAGCAAGGGTGGCCAGGTATAATTCTGAGGGAGTAGACCTTGGAGACAAGCCCAGATACAATAGTGCCTGTGTTCACTGCTTACTGGCTGGAGATGAAGGTGAAGGGGGCAGGAGTGATAGAGTGAGTTAGCTCCTGAAGCCTATATGGAGAAGATCAGAGACTTGAGGGCTGAATCCCACCATTTCTAGTACCAAGTTTCCATTTTCAATCATCAGGGTGATTGAAAGAAGAATCATTAGTAGTAAATACTATATCAAGAGGCATAGAGC
>JADRCH010000169.1:4585831-4643380 GCA_019843965.1 Rhynchomys soricoides | reverse complement strand
CCCCTTAACACTAGATAGGAGAGAAAAAAGGGATAGAGGGGGAAAGGGTCGACATTATCATTAGACTACTTTCTGCTGGTTAGGAGGAGGTTTGATCTTCACGGTCAGGATGTCTTATTTCTTCTCTTGTTTCTTCTTTGCATAGGACTACTTAACAAATCACAACTAACAGCAATCAACCAACAACTCACCATGCCTCTTGGGGTCCTCTGAAGAGTCCCTAGAATTCCAAATGTCACACAACTGCAGAAACTATCTGTAGCTGGCAAAATTCATGCCTCTGTTAGAGCCTGAGAAAAATCATATTCAGCTGCTGTGGACAATCCTACATCTGGGATTAAAACAAAAACATATTCTTATAATAGTTCTATGCTTTTTAAGGAAACCAAAATTCTCACTACAATGAACTGTCTCATTTTATTGGGAAGTGATACATTTTGAAATAAAATAAAAGCATAATCTCCTGTAAGTTGCCACAATAGGAATCACAAGAATAGAGCTAGAGGCTACAGGATCAGGAGTTCAAGGCCATTTTCAGCTATACAACAAGTATGAGGACAACCTAGTTGATATGAACCCTTGTCAAAAAGAAAGGAAAACGAAAGAAACAAAGAGTAACTGTAGTTGATTAATCTGCTCTATTTTCCCCAGCAGTGGTGTGTGTTCCTTACCACCTGCCGAATGTTCTGGATTCTAAAATGAAACACACACACATGCAGCCTTTTATTAAATATGCCTTAAACACTTCAATGGCTGGGCCACTTCAATTATCCACGTTGGTAGTGCATTCTTTCCTCTGACATTCCTGAATTATCACTTACTAAAACCTATTTTCCATCCTGGCCGCCCCAGACTCAGGCCTGCAGTTGCAGTCCTCCTGAGCTGTGATCTCCGACTCTTACATGTTGGCAGTCTCTCTGTCCTCAAGCCTGATCTTTCTGCTTCCCAGGCATGGAGGTACTAAATCCTTCTTCTTCCCTTGATTTCCTTGCCCAAGAAATCAAAAGTCCTGCCTCTGTCTCCCTGCCCAGCCATTGGCCACTGGGATCTTTATTCACCAGTTAGAACCAGCTGGGGGCAGGGACCCTCAGCATCTCACATGTGGGATTCTCGTGCAATTTGAGAACCCATAATGAAAGCATTAAACCAAATCCACATTGAGAAAGAAAGAAAGAAAGAAAGAAAGAAAGAAAGAAAGGGGAAGGAGGAATATAGAGTGAAAGAAATTCAGCATATAGAAGTGGCATGACATTAAGCATCTTTCCATAATAATCTACCTTGTGTGGTGGTTGCAAAATCAGTGGCTCTGTAGTCTTAATACTAATGTTTTATTCAGACTCTCATTACAGAAAAAGATCCTCTTGTATAACCATATATTTTGTACATAGTGCATTTTCAATCTAAAGAACTCTGCTGCCAAGTATTAGCTGAGAAATGTTTTGGCTTGGATTATGCTGCTAAGACTCACAATCTGAAAATATAGATTCATAATCTATACAGGGCCTCAGACATACTGAATCCTTTCATGTCAAAGTCTAATATATTCATTATATAACGTCCTCATTATTTATTTTATGTGTTTCTATATGTATTCTATTTTTATATCTATCTATCATCTATCTATCTATCTATCTTATCTGTCTATCTATCATCTATCTACCTATCTATCTATCTATCATCTATCATTCTGTTATAAGAATCAAACCCAGGACCTCATACATGCTATGCAAGCGCTCTACCACTGAGTTACATTTCCAGCTCTTAACTCGTTTGAAAGGGTAGGAAAAAAGAAAAATATGCTTGTTTCCAAGTTGGGCCAGTCACTGGTCAGCCAGTCCTTCAGTCTCTGCTCCATTTTTCATCTCTGCATTTCTTTTAGACAGGATCAATTTGGAACCAAAGGTTTTGTAGGTAGGTAGGTAACCCCATCCCTCCAATGGAGGTCTATTTAGCTACTGGAGGTGGTCCCTGAAGTTTCCATATCCCCACTGTTGAGCATTTGGCTAAGGTCACCCAAATTGAGTCCTAGGAGCATTCCCCATCCCAGATCTGTGGGATCTCCTAGAGATTTCCCCCATCCCAGTAGCTGCATATTTCCATCCATTCTCCTGGCCCTCTAGGCCAATCTCCTGTCTCTCTTCATATCTGATCCGCCCCCTTATTCCTGTCCCTCTTTGCTCTCACACACATACCTCTAAGGGGGGGCAGAATTTTGGATGTAAATAAATAATTAATTAATAAAAGAGAAAAATGTGTTTGTTGATGATAATTAGTAGTTTCTAAGAATTGTGTTAGGGATATAATTATTGAATATCTGCGGGTGAAACTGCCTGTGTTTTTAGAGATGATGAAAGACCAATGATAACAGTCTCCAGTATTCTCAATGTCTATAAAATTCTAAGCAATGAAGTTTAACCTGTGGAAACAAATTACAAATGAGTGAGAGGTATTTTCCCAAAGAAATGGAAACCTATTAAGTTTTTGAGAAACACATTTAATTGAAATGTTATTCTGCAATCCTACTCCAAAATGAATCTAAACATTAGAGCATGTCTGAAAAAAATCTTATTGTTTAATGTGTTCTTAATAATGCTTTCAGAGAGAGCTGGTCTCCCAGGAGTGCCGACACATCTTTGAGCACAGGAAGACCACCACTTCTGTTCAAATTCCTCAATCAAGAGGGACCCTGGCAGAGCCATCAGGACACAGGAACCAAGGAACAGCTGGGGGCAGGATCCTTCTGGTTTCTGTCTGCACTTTAGAGATAACCCTGTACCACAGCTTTCCAAACCCAAATTCCTCTAAGAGAGAGCTGGTCTCCAAAAATTACAGAGGCTTGCAGGACGGACAAGCCACAGGCAGAGAGAGCAAGACCAGTTAACACCAGAGATAATGAGACAGCGAAAGGCAATGGCAAGAATATAAGGAACAGAAAACAAGGAAACTTGGCATCATCAGAACCCAGTTCTCCCATCACAGCAAGCCCTGGATACCCCAACACACCAGAAAAGGAAGACTTAGATTTAAAATCACTTCTCATGAAACACAGGAAAACACAATCAAACAGGCAAAGGAAATGAACACAACCATCCAGGATCTAAAAATGGAAATAGAAACAATAAAGAAATCACAAATGGAGACAACCCTGGAGATAGAAACCCTAGGAAAGAGATCAGGAGTCATAAATGCAAACATTACCAACAGAATGCAAGAGATAGAACAGAGAATCTCAGGTGCAGAAGATACCATAGAAAACATTAACTCAACTTTCAAAGAAAATAGAAAATGAAAAAAGCTCCTAACCCAAAATATCCAGGAAATCAAGGACACAATGAGAAGACCAAACCTAAGGATAATAGGTATAGAAGAGAGTGAACATTCCTAACTTAAAGGGCCAGTAAATATCTTCAACAAAACTATAGAAGAAAACTTCCCTAACCTAAAGAAAGAGATGAACATAAACATTCAAGAAGTCTACAGAACTCCAAATAGATTGGACCAGGAAAGATATTCCTCCTGTCACATACTAGTCCAAACACCAAATGCACAAAACAAGGAAAAAATATTAAAAGCAGTAAGGGAAAAAGGTCAAGTAACATATAAAGACAGACCTATCAGAATTACACCAGACTTCTCATCAGAGACTATGAAAGCTAGAAGATCCTGGACAGATCTCATACAGACTCTAAGAGAACAAAAGTGCCAGCCCAGGCTGCTATACCCAGCAAAACTCTCAATTACCATAGATGGGGAAATCAAGATATTCCATAACAAAATCAAATGTACACATTATCTTTCCACAAACCCAGCCCTACAAAGAATAATAGATGGAAAAATGCCAATACAAGGAGGGAAGATACACCCTCAAAAGAGCAAGAAAGTCTTTCAACAAATCCAAAAGAAGATAGCCACAAAACATTAAAATAGCATCAAAAATAACAGGAAGCAACAATCAATATTCCTTACTATCTCTTTACATCAATGGACTCAACTCCCCAATAAAAAGACATAGACTAACAGACAGGATATATAAACAGTATCCAGCATTTTGCTGCACACAGAAAATGCACCTCCGGGTGAAAAATAAACACTACCTCAGAGTAAAGGGCTGGAAAACAATTTTCCAGGCAAATGGTCCCAAGAAACAGGCTGGAGTAGCCATCCTAATATTGGATAAAATTGACTGTCAACCAAAATTCATCAAAAAAGATAAGGAAGGACACTTCATACTCATCAAAGGAAAAATCTACCAAGAAGAACTCTCAATTATGAACATCTATGTTACAAATGCAAGGGCACCCACATTCATAAAAGAAACTTTACTAAAGCTCAAAGCACACATTGCACCTTACACAATAATAGTGGGAGACATCAACACTCCACTATCATCAATGGACAGATCTTGGAAACACAAACTAAGCAGAAACACAGTGAAACTAACAGAAGTTGTAGACCAAATGGATTTAACAACTATTTATAGAACATTTCATCCTAAATCAAAAGAAAATACCTTCTTCTTTGTACCTCATGGTACCTTCTCCAAAACTGACCATATAATTGGTTACAAAACAAATCTCAACAGATATAAGAAGACTGAAATAACCCCATGCCTCCTATCAGATCACTACAAATTAAGACTGGTCTTCAATGGCAACAAAAACAACAGAAACACATACACATAGAAGCTGAACAACGTTCTACTCAATGATAACTTGGTCAAGGATGAAATAAAGTAAGAAATTAAAGATTTCCTAGAATTTAATGAAAATGAAGTACAACATACCAAAACTTATGGGACAAATTGAAAGCAGTGTTAAGAGGAAAACTCATAGCTCTGAGTGTCTCCAAAAAGAAACTGGAGAGAACATATACTAGCAGCTTAACAGCACACCTAAAAGTTCTAGAACAAAAGGAAGGTAATAAACCCAAGAGGAGTAGAATGCAAGAAATTATCAAATTAAGGACTGAAATCAACCAAGTAGAAACAAAAAGAACTATACAAAGAATCAACAAAACCAGGAGCTGGTTCTTTGAGAAAATCAACAAGATAGATAAACCCTTAGCAAGATTAACCAGAGGGCACAGAGAAAATATTCAAATTATCAAAATCAGAAATGAAAAGGGAGATATAACAACAGATTCTGAAGAAATTCAAAAAATCATCAGATCCTACTAAAAAAGACTATACTCAACAAAATTGGAAAATCTGGATGAAATGGACAATTTTCTAGACAAATACCAAAGTTAAGTCAGGATCCGATAAACCATCTAAACAGTCCCATAACCCCTAAAGAAATAGAAGCAGTCATTAAAAGTCTCCCACCCGAAAAAAGACCAGGACCAGATGGGTTTACTGCAGAATTCTATTGGATCTTCAAAGAAGACCTAATACCAATACTCTTCAAACTATTCCACAAAATAGAAACAGAAAGAACACTACCTAATTCATTCTATGAGTCCACAGTTACAATGATACCAGAACCTCACAAAGACCTAACAAAGAAAACTTCAGACTAATTTCCCTTATGAATATCAATGCAAAAATACTCAATAAAATTCTCAAAAACCAATCGAAGAACACATCAAAATGATCATTCATCATGATCAAGTAGGCTTCATCCCAGGAATGCAGGGATGGTTCAATACCAGGAAATCCATCAATGTAATCCACTACATAAACAAACTCAAAAACAAAAAAAACAAAAAAAACTACATGGTCATTTCGTTAGATGCTGAACAAGCATTTGACAAAATTCAACATCCCTTCATGATAAAAGTCTTGGAAAGATCAGGAATTCAAGGACCATACTTAAACATAGTAAAAGCAATATGCAGCAAACCAGTAGCCAACATCAGACTAAATGGGGAGAAACTTGAAGCATTCCCACAAAAATCAGGGACTAGACAAGGCTGTCCACTCTCTCCCTATCTACTCAATATAGTACTTGAAGTTCTAGCTAGAGCAATTAGACAACAAAAGGAGGTCAAAGGGATACAAATTGGAAAGGAAGAAATAAAAATATCACCATTTGCAGGTTATATGCTCTTATACATAAGTGACCTGAAAAACTCCACCAGAGAACTGCTACAGCTGATAAACAACTTCAGTAGGGTGGATGGATATACATTTAACTCAAACAAATCAGTAGCCTTCCTATACTGGAAAAATAAGCAGGCTGAGAAAGAAATTAGGAAATGACACCCTTCACAATAGTCACAAACAATATAAAGTATCTTGGTGTGACTCTAACCAAACAAGTGAAAGATCTGTATGACAAGAACGTAAAGTCTCTGAAGAAAGAAATCTTAGAAGACCTTAGAAAATGGAAAGATATCCTATGCTTTTGGATTTGCAGGATTAATATAGTAAAAATGGCCATCTTGTTGAAAGCAATCTACAGATTCTATGCAATCCTAATCAAAATTCCAACTCAATTCTTCATAGACTTAGAAAGAGCATTTCTCAAATTCATATAGAATAACAAAAAACCCAGGATAGCAAACACTATTCGCAACAATAAAATTACTTCTGGGGGAATCAGCATCCCTGACCTCAAGCTGTACTACAGAGCAGTTGTTATAAAAACTGCATGGTATTGGTACAGTGACAGGCAGGTAGGTCAGTGGGATAGAATTGCAAACTCAGAAATGAACCCACACACTTAAGATCACTTGAACTTTGACAAAGGAGCTAAAACCATCCAGTAGAAAAAAGACAGCATTTTCAACAAATGGTGCTGGCTCAGCTGGAGGTCAGCATATAGAAAAATGCAAATTGATCCATTCCCATCTCCCTGTACAAAGCTCAAGTCCAAGTGGATCAAGGACTTCCACATAAAACCAGATACACTGAATCTAACAGAAGAAAAAATGGGGAAAACTCTCAAACACATGGGCACAGGGAAAAAGTTCCTGAACAGAACATCAATGGCTTGTGCTCTAAGATCAAGAATCGACAAATGGACCCTCATAAAATTGCAAAGCTTCTGTAAGGCAAAGGACATTGTAAATAGGACAAAATGGCAACCAACAGATTGGGAAAAGATCTTTATCAATCCTACCTCCAATATAGGGCTAATATCCAATATATACAAAGAACTCAAGAAGCTAGACTCCAGAAATCCAAATAACCTTATCAAAAAATGGGGAAAGGAACTAAACAGAGAACTCTCAACTGAGGAAACTCATAGGGCTGAGAAGCACCTAAAGAAATGTTCAACATCCTTAATCATCAGGGAAATGCAAATCAAAACAACCCTGAGATTCCACCTCACACCTGTCAGAATGGTTCAGATCAAAAACTCTGGTGAGAGCAGATGTTGGCAAGGATTTGGAGAAAGAGAACACTCCTCCATTTCTGGTGGGATTGCAAGCTAGTACAACCACTCTAGAAATCAGTTTGGCGGACCCTCAGATAATTGGACATAATACTTCCTGAGGATCCAGCTATACCACTCCTGGGCATATACCCAGAAGATGCTCCAACATGTAATAAGGGAACATGCTCCACTATGTTCATAACACCCATGTTTATAATAGCCAGAAGTTGGGAACAACCATGATATCCCTCAACAAAAGAATGGATACAGAAAATGTGGGTACATTACACAATGATATACTACTCAGATATTAAAAATAATGACTTCATGAAATTCACATGCAAATGGATGGAACTTTAAAATATCATCCTGAGAGAGGTAACGCAGTCACAAAAGAATGAATGCTGTATGTCCTCACTGGTAAGCGGATATTAGCCCAAAAGTTTAGAACACCCATGATTCAATTCACAGCAACTGTTGGACTGAGCATGGGGTCCCAGATGGAGCAGTTGGAGAAATGACTGAAGGAACTGAGGGAATTTGCAACCCATGGGGAGGGAGCAATAGTCTCAACTGGTCAGCCCCCCCCCCCCCCCCGGTGCTCTTAGTGACTGGACCACCAACCAAAGAATGCATAAGTAGGTTGCCATGGTGCTGGCCACATACGTGGTTAAGGAGGACCTTGTTGACCATCAGTGGAAGGAGAGGCCCTTGGGTCTTAGAGTGTTAGATGCCCCAGTATAGGGGAATGTCAGGAAGGGAAGATGGGAGTGGGTGGGTGGGGGAATGCCCTCATAGAGGCAGGGGGAGGGGGGGTTAGGGGGGCTCCAAAGAGGAGACCTGGAAAGGGGAAAACATTTGAAATGCAAATTAAGTATTAAATAAAAACAGAAAAAAGAAATTGTCAGCAGCCAACAAGGTTGCTAGGAACCAAACTCAGATTCTCTGCGAGAGCTGTATGTGGTCTTAACCAATGACTCTGCCAAGACCCTATATTGTTGCTAAAAAAATAAAAACAAAACAAAACAAAACAAAACTAATGCTCCCAGAGATAATATTTTTAGAATTTTGTTCATTTGGATAAAAAAAATTAACTTTCTCATATCTAAACTATACAGATAATTAAGCATTAGTATGTATCTGGTTTCTATTTCTATTGGTGTTGTATTATAGAACTGTACAGATATTTTGTTTTTGTTCCTTTATGAAGAATTGCTATACTAATTGGAAATTAATTTGTATTAGTATATATTCACTGTACAAATGGTATATTTCATTAGTACCTTTTCCTACATGTGTGTCCATATACTATAGTGATAATTCTGAAATTTTGGGGTCTTTAAAATATAGAATTACTATAAGAATGTGTTTTAATTTTAATTCCAGGTGTGGGGTTATGGGGCTGCTTCTGAATGTCTGCAACAGTTGACTGTGATTTGCCTCATGCTCTAGCTGAGGCATGATTGTGCTAGCTGCAGATAGTTGTTGCAAGTAATTTCTGCAATTGTGTGACTGAAATTCTGGGAATTTTTCAGAGCATATATAAATGCTAAAGCCTGGCATTGGGGGTGGTTGTTGGTCATTCAGTGGGGTTGGTTAGTCGTCAGTAGTCATGCCGAAGAAAGAAACAGAAGGAAAGAAATTAGATTCATGGATCTCTGTCTCTGTCTCTCTGTCTCTGTCTCTCTTTGTCTCTGTCTCTGTCTCTGTCTCTCTCTCTCTCTGCTATCCTGCTTTTTCTCCTATCTAGTGATAGGGGGTTAAAAGGTGAAGGATAAAGGTTGAGAAAAAGAGGAAACCACGAAGTCAAAAAGATGAGCTACACCATACTTTGCTCATATTCACTCTCTTTATTGCTATCTCTTGTCCCTCTTCCCCGCTGATACTGGTGCCCTTTCAAATAGTCCCCCTCCTGCTTTAATGTCATATATATATATATATATATATATATATATATATATATATATATTCCATTACTAATATATGAGAGAAACATAATATTTGTCTTTCTGACCCACACTCATTTTGTTTAGTATGGTTGCACGATTTTTCCTGAAAATGACACTATTTAATTCTGCACTGCCACATAAAATTCAATTGTGTGTGTGTACCACACTTCTTTTACTTTTTTGTTTTGATTCTAGAACTTGTATATTATGGATAATGTAAAATAAAGAGGGATGTACAGCTAACTTTGTAATGATGTTGCTTTATATTCCTTTGGGGGTATTCCTAGGAGTGGTGTCATTGGATCATAAGGTAGTTCTATTTTTACTTTTAAAGGAACCTCCATGCTTATTTCCACAGTGGCTTGACTAACATCTACTCCCACCAGCTGTGTATAAGTGTTCCCTTTTATTTGTATCCTCCCAGTACTTGCCATTTGTTTTCTTGTTGACACCCTGACTGGGATAAGATGGACTCCTAGTGTAGTTTCAATTGACAGTTCACTGATGGCTAAGGGTGTTGAACATTTTTCGTATATTTATAGGCCATTTACACTTCATTCTGAAGTAACTGTCTGCTCATTCCAATTGCTCATTAAAGAATTGGAATTTTGTATTTTGCAGGTATTTGAAGTTTATTCTTTCTTATGTATTCTAGACCTGAGTATCCTATCAGATGCACAGCTGTGAGAGGTGACTTCTTCCTGTTCTATAGGTGCCTTCTCCCTTGCTAAACTGCCTATTTGTCTGTATGGCAACTTTCAAATTTTACACAGCTTGTTTTGTCTAGACCTCCTATGATTTCATAAGTAATTTAGATCCTTATAAAGAAATTCCTTGTCTATGTCATGTTGAAATGTTTTCCCCAGTCATTTTAGAGTTTCAGGTATTATGGTTTGTGATCCATTTTGAATTAAGATAGGAATCTGTGTTCTTCCTTTTGTGTGTGGAAATTTTCCTGTTACCATTTGCTGAAAAAGAAGTCATTTCTCCAGTGCATGCTTTTAGCTGCTGTGTCAAAAATTGGATAGAAGTAGCTGTGTGGATTTGTCTCTGACCCTTTAATCACATTCCAATGGTCAACATGTCCCTTTGCACCTACAGCTCACTGGTGTAATCTGAAATCAGATCTTGTGGTACATATGGCACTGTTATGTTTGCTAGGACTGCTTTTGTTGTTCAGAATTTTTAGTGCCTCCAATTTTTTTTATCTCTCTAGTTTTTTTCTTCTCTACACAAGATCAAATATAGGGCCTCAAAGATTCTGGGTAATGGTTTGATAGACCCTAGCTATTTCTGAAGCTTTTAACAGACAACTATATTTTATAACTAAAATATCTATATAACCATGTGTATTATACTGGTTTTCCCATAACATATACATTTTGCACTGAGTTATTTTTATTAACCCCAGAATAGTCTGTATCACATAAAATAATTAGAAATTAGTCTCAAAGGGCTTATGTAATTCTTGAAACTATTATGTATGATATTGTTTTCTATTTCTCTCCTAGAATGCTCATTATTACTATACATTAAATGATCATATGTATTCTGCACATGTGAAAAATGCAATATTTTATGATGATTTGAAATTTAATAAAATACTTTCTTCATGAAAATTTAAAAATATATCTTTGTAAAAGGGAATTGGTCGGAGAAACTATCAGTAAAATGAATGTAGATTATCCCCATGTAATATCGTTGCCAATTTTGAGGGTATTAACTTAGAATTTGGAAATGTCTGAAATAATGTGGAGTCAAGTTTAAGGAACAAAGCAGTTTAACAAACTTGATAATAACATTGAGGGTATTTGTAACTTTGATAAAGAGAGTAAATTTTATTTTAGTATTGAAATGACTTCACCAAGGTAAAAATTTGAAACTGTTCAGAGAACATTTCAGCTAGTGAAGTGGCTTAGCAGAAATTGCCTGCCATTGAACCTAGCAACTTGTATTTGATTCTGAGACCCACATTGCTGAATAAGAGAACTTACTCCTGCAAATTGTGCTCTGCCCGCCACATGTAAGCTATGGCAAGAGTACGTGCTCACACATGCACACACATAACAGATACATTTTGTATGCTTTTTTGAAACATACATTTGTAAAGAGCATGCTTAGAGAAAGGTTACTGCTAGAGAGAGACACAACACTCATGTCCCCACATTGATTGCCTTGGCTCTCCTGTGAACTTAAGGATAATGAGATAGTTACTTACAAATTCTCAGCCCAAGAGCAGAGTAGAAAGAATTTATGTTCAAATTATCTGACTGTCACAGGTTTAGAAGCTTTATTTATTTACTTTTAGAAAACAAAACCATCTCCCACCCCTGAACATTATTAGAAGGAGATTATTCTAAGATCACATCTGGGCAAGGACTCTTCAATGCTTTTTGTTCCTGGATTAAAAGAGAATGGCACCGCCAACCTTCCTCTCTATGACTAAAAGATTAGCAGCTCACTACTGATGAGGTCATTTAAGGGTTAATTGATAAATGTGAACAGAGTATTTTAAGGATATATATATATACACAAACTAAGTGCTTTCTTTATGTATGATATCCACAAAAAAAGGTTTCAGAAGGGGCGGTGTGTTAGAGGTGTGGTTTGGGATTAGAACACTTGCCTAGCATATGCAAAACACTGGTTTTTATCACCAGAACAAGAAGGGGAAAAGCTTTAGAACTTGGCAAGGTTTGAGTCCTAGTTGTCTTTATTAGTAACATATATGTATATATTAAGGTGAATCAAAACAACTTCTGGTGTATTTCCTATAGTATTTTATTTTTATAACCATCATGCACTCATCCCCTTTTGAACCTTCCCTTTCCTACCTTTCAGCTCCTTTCTGTCTGTTAATGTAGAGCTTTGTGAAAATGTAATCATGATCACATAATACTGTCATTCGCTCTGCCTCCTTTTACCCCAGATACTTATTTGGAGATCCATCCTAGTTATTGAATGTGCATTGGTCCTTTGTGTTTTTTCTAGCAACTTTGCTCTTGTTCACCTCCAAACCCCACTTTTTCTTCATGTTCTTCCCTACTATATCTTATAAAATGTGAAACATTCTAGATACTGAAGTGATGGCAATAAACAACACAAATAAGGGCTCCTGACCCCATGGAAAGTACTTTATAAAAGAAATCTACTGCTATTATGCTCTGAAAGACCACCAACACAATCTGTCTTGTCTTTGTTCAATTCTCAACCCTTCACTAAAATAGCAAACACTGTTAATCACAGCCACTTTGCAAAAATCTTCTCTGGCCCCTTAACACAGTGTCAGAGTGGAAGTTCTATTTTCTATAGCTACCGGACAGTTGATTCTCCTTCTTCTTCTTCTTCTTCTTCTTCTTCTTCTTCTTCTTCTTCTTCTTCTTCTTCTTCTTCTTCTTCTTCTTCTTCTTCTTCCTTCTCCTCCTCCTCCTCCTCCTCCTCCTCCTCCTTCTCCTCCTCCTCCTCCTCTTCCTCCTTCTTCTTCCTCTCTTTCTCCCGCTCCTCTTTATACTCCCATTTCAAGACTATTTCCCATGAGAATTCTCCAAACAAAAGTAGTGTCTGAAATCTGGATAGAAAAAGGGAGCTGTTGAAAGAGAGTGGGTGTGAGCACTGGCAGAGACTGTGTCTATGTCAGAAAGATAGAGATCAACCAACAAAATTTTTAAATTGTTTAATGAGGACTTAAGGAGCAGGTAAGTGGTTAAGAGCAGACATTGCTCTTGCGTAAAACCTACCAGAGTTCAGTTCCCAGCACCTATGTCAGGTGACTCATACTTTCCTGTAACTCCAGCTCTAGGGGATCTGGTGCATTTTTCTGAATTCCATGGACACATACACTAACACAAACATACAACATGTGCATACACACACACACTCACACACTACTTAAAATAATAAAACTAAATCTTTAAAAATGCTAAGTGATTGTCTAAGTAAGTGAACAACTTCTGCCAGTTTTATCAGTTACACAGAAATGACCTACATCCCTTTCCATTGAGATAACTAGACACCATGATATCTGTGAGAGAGATCCTAGAGTCTAGAGCCACTTAGGAGCTGGCACTGTATATCTAATTAGTTGAACATTGTTTGAGATTGCTTTAAAATGAGATAGTGTTCCCTGATCTCTCCATCAGAAAAACTGGGCTCTGTGTTTTTACAAATGTGTTCATACTTGCTCAGGCTATGGAACAAATAAAGACAACCCTTTGTTATCTCCTATGGCAGTAGATTCTCAGTTCCTCTTTGGATTCTACTACATCTATGCCGCAAGCCTGAAAATACATCTGGAAACACCAAGAGAATATTTGTGTATTCTACCCTCTAAGTTATTGTTGTAGTTACTCTGCAGGGCCCATCCCCCCGTGAGCATCGTTTTCTCTGTGCATTGGTTCTTCTGCTTCTTCTGTTGATCCATTGGAGTCCTCAGAGTGCCAGAATGGTTCAGTATTCACAAGTGGTTCATAAGTAAGGAAGAAGCTGGTGTTTTTTTCTATACTAGTCTACCTGTGTGAGTCTTACAAAAAAAAAAAAAAAAAACCCTAGTTTGAATCATAGCCACTTTCTATTTGAATCACAAAGAGCTTCTTCTTGTAGGATTAGTCATCTATTGTTCCGTAACAAATTATCTCCTACTTAGTAGCATAAGACAACAATAGTATATTTTGTTATCCTTCACCATTTCTGTGCATTAAGATTTCACACAAGCACAGCATAAGTGGCTTATCTTTACTTTATGTTTCTGTTAAGTTGAAAGACTCAATGGTTAGGGGTTAGAGTCATGTAATGGCTCATTTACTTGCTCATGCAATTGTTGATTCCAGGCTTGTAATACAGAATCCTTACATTTGACTTCTCCATGTGGCCCTCGGGTTCCTTAAAACATAACTGTGTATTGAACAGAGATACACAAAACAAATACAGGCTTTTGCCATTGCTCTTGGCTGCCTAACAAAAGTAGATAGGAAGACCCTGTTGTAGGAGGCGTCACACACGGTGCAGAACACAGGTAAATCAGTTTTGAACTGATTAGGAAACTTTTCCCAGTGGCTAGTGTTCATAGTGCTGAAGATATGTAGGCTGCTGGGTAAGAAATAATATTGATGGTTTGATCCAACACAGGAACCTACATATTATAACAACATGCCAGGAAAGGTACTCCTTTTGGTGCAAAGACTATTCATGAAGATAACTACCACTTTCTGGATTTGAAATGATTGTGTGCTTGATACTATAAATGACTATGGATGTCATAGACCTCAAGAGAGAACTAACAAGTTTGGTTCTTTTTTTTTTTCCCTAAATGGCCATGTTGCCAGATTCTCATCTACACATTTGTATCCATAGATCTGTCATGCTCTCCCCCTGGTCAAAGTAGCTTCTTGTCGTGCTGGATAATGATTAATGTTGAGACACATCAGTGTTCAAAGTGCTAACAATAAGTAACTGTGAGCATTCAGCCATACATGAGACATCTATATTTATACCATCCACCCCACCTCAAGGCTCAGAGGACATTGTGGGGGAAGGGGCTGGCAGAGTTTAAGAGCCGGACAATACGAAGGTGTGTTATAAAATGCTGTCCTCCAGACACAACATGGCTATTATACACATGAACTCACATGAACAGCAGTTGTTACATACCCAAGATCTGCACAATATCAAGCCAGTAAAAACTTAGAGCATGGGATGTGGGTGGATTCCCCACAGCCAGCTAAGGAGCCATTGGTAGCTGCTAGCTGCTAGGGGATGGACAGTGACTTTTCTTTAGGACTGTGGACACTAGTAGGTTTCTTGTTCCCTGTGGATTACCACACACCTATACACATAGCACAAATTGGACTCAGTGGTTCAAACATAAATTCTAAAGTTAGATAGGATGTGAGATGGGGGCTCTGGAAAGTGTTGGATTGAGGAATTGAGCAGTAGATCAAGATACATGGTAGACATGTGTAGATGTTTTTAAAAAATAAATTTACAAAAGACCAAATCAGCCCTTTTAAAGGGAAAAAAAAGTTCCCTTGGGTGTCTGAATAGTTCTCCAGTAAATAATATTAAATTTTAAAAGTTTGTCCATTATACAAACGTATGTGTTTGTGTATGGTAGGAATAGAACTGAAATAAATGATCATGTTTACATGTTTACATATATGAGCATTGAAAACTCCTGGAGGGTAAATAGAAGCTAGGAACAGCTGTTGTGGTTTTGATATACCAGAAGGTCTCATGGTCTAAAGTCCTAGTTGCCAGATTGTACTCTACTGCCAGATGACAAAAACTTCAAGAACTTAAGACTCATGAGGGACGCTGGGCCAATGGGCTGTGTCCTGGATGATGATATGTAACTCTACCTCTTCCAGTGGTTGTCTATTTTTTGGCTGTCACAAAATAAGCAATTTCCTCTACCAGGAGATCCTCTCTTGCCTCAGCCTCCCAAAGGAATCATCTGACTATAGACTGAAACTGTTGAGAAACTGTGGTAAAACATAAACCTTTTCCCATATTGAGCTGATTTTCCAGCTCTATTATGTCAATGTTGTTAACATTGACATAAGTGGTTATCAGATCAGAGGAGCTTGAATTATGATCAAAGAAGAAATCAAAACAGAAATTTAAAAAATAAAAACACTATACAACAAAACCTCAGAGACACATTGAAAACTGTCCTATGAAGGAAATGTATAGTTCCAAATGCCTACGTTAAAAAATCAGAAAGATCACAGACATGTCTTAATGATGCAACTCAAAAAGTTGGAAAAACAGGAACAAATCAAATCTAAACCCAGTTGACAGCAAAAAGTAATAAAAACCAGTGCTGAAATCAATGAGATAAAAACAAAGAAACAACAAATCTAAGAGATGGTTCTTTAAAAAGATGAATAAGATTGACACACCTGTGGCCCAAATAACCAAAAGAAAAAGGGGAGGATCAGAATTAACAGAATCAGAAATGAACATGGAAGCATTATAATAGATACCAAATAAATTTAGAATACTGTAAGAGAATATTTTTTAAAACTGGACTCCATGAGGCCTAAAAGAAATAAATGATTTTCTAGATTTACCCAAACCACTAAAATTAAACCAAGAAGTTAACTATTTGAGCAGACCCATAACAAAGAAAGAGATTGAAATACTAATAAATACCACCCAGCTAAGTAAAGCCTTGGGCTGGTTGGATTTGCAACAGAATCCCACAGACATTCAAAGAAGCTCTACAACTAATCCTTCTTATGCTGTTAAAAAAATAGAAACAGAAGTATCCCCCTCCCCCAAACTTCTATGAAGCAAGCTTGTATCACCTAATACTCAAACCAGGTAAGACACAATGAAAAAACTACAGGCCAAAATCTTCAATGAACTCAAAAAGTATTCAGTAAAATACTTGCAAACAGAATACAGACATACATAAAAAAGAATATACAACACGACCAAGTTGACTTTATCCCTGAAATGCAGGGATGGTTTAACATATACAAGTCAATAAAGGTAATAAACCACACAATATAGACTTAAAGACAAAAATCACATGATCATCTCAATAGATGGAAAAAAGGGGGAGGGAGATTTTGGCAAAACCATACATGGCTTTATGATAAAATTCTTGACAACATAGAGCTAGAAGAAACATGCTTCAACTCAATAAAAGATATATATATATAAATGAAAGCTATAGCCAACATCATTATAAATTGAGACAAACTTGAAGCAGCCAACTTACACAGGAATACTTCCCACTCCCTTTTGACATTATATTTGAAATACTGGCTGGAGCAAAAACGCAAGAGGAAAAATTTAAATTATTAAATTGATACAAATAGGGGAAAGAAGTCAAACTATATTTGCAGATGATCTGATACTAGAGATGATAAGCAAATTCAGCATTGTGGTAGGATATAGAATCAATTTGCACTAATGAATAGCAACACCAACACCAGCACCAAACACAGAGATGATCATGGACATAGTCCCATTAACAATGATCTAAAGAAAATAAAATATTGAAGAATAAACCTAACCAAGGGATCAAAGACTGTCTACAACTAAAACTTCAAATCTCTGAAGAAAGATACTAGAAAATAGAAAGACATCTCATGCTCATGTTTTGGTAGAAATGTAAAAACCATCATTTTATCAAAAGTTGTTTACAGTCCAGTCTGTGAAGCAGAGGCCCACAGAATGGGAAAGAATCTTTGCTAGCTATATTTCTGGAACAGGTTTAATATTCAAGTACAAAAAAAAACTCAAAACAAAACAAAACAAAAAAACAAGCAAATGATCTATTCAAAAAATGACCTGAGACCTGAAGAGAGTTCTCAGAAGAAAAATAAAGAATGGCTAAGAATCGTTCTCCTGCTCTTGGGTCTTGGGACCCTTTTTCTCCTACTGGGTTGCCTCATCCAGCCTTGATATAAGGGTTTGTGCCTAGTCTTATTGAATCTTGTTATGTTGTGTTTGTTTGATATACCTGGAAGACCTGCTCTTTTCTGAAGAAAAATGGAGGAGCAGTAGATCTGAGGAAATAAGAGGTACAGGGGCAACTGGGAGGAATGGAATGAGGGGATCCTATGGTTGGGATGAAAGAAAGATCTCAAAAATTGTTCTTCAACCCTAGCAATTGGGGAAATGCAAAATATAATAACTTCGGGATTTCATCTTACTCAAGTCGGAATGGTAGGGATCAATAGAACAAACAACAAAAAATACTGGAAGGGTATGCAGGCGAAAGTAACCCTCACATGCTGTTGGTAGGACTGCCAACTGGCGCAGCCACTTTAAAAACCAATGTGGAGAATTCTCAAAAAGCTAAAAATAAATCTGCCGTAGGACCCACCTATACCACTCCTTAGAATATGCCAAAGGACTCAACATCCTGCCCCACAGATACTTGCTCAGCCATAATTATTGCCACTCTATTCAAAATAGCTAAGAAATAGAAATAACATAAATATCCCATAACTGGTGAATGAATAAAGAAAATATAGTCCATATTCACTAAAGAATACTATTCAGCAGGAAAGAAAAATAAAGTCATGAACTTTTCAGGTAAATCAATGAAATTAGAGAAGATACACTGAATGAGGTAACCCAGAAGCAGAAAGACGGATGGCTCATGCTCTCTTTTATGGAATGCTCCTAGCTCCAGATCTTCAGATGTAAATACATAGCCTGTAGTAATTACAGTAACCAGAAAGGAAAGCAGGACCATTGCCAGGATAGAAAGACAGAGAACAATAGAGAAACAACAGCAAGATACATGTAATATGATCAGATGAATGGGAAAAGGAGGGCTCCCTAGGTGCGGGGAGGGAGTTAAATACAGAAGAAGGCAGGAGGGGGTAAGGGGGAGTGGTAGTATATAATCGAACTGTCAGGAACAAAGAAAAAAGAAACAGAAGGAGGTAAATCCAAAAGAAGGGTTGATGTAGGTAAAAAAGCAGTACGGATGGCTGAAAAAGCCACAAAGAACCACAGTATTAACTACCCCCCCCCCAAAGCCCTACAATGTACATAATTCTGTGTATAAATTACATATATAGTTTTAATGAACTTTTCTTGTCTGGTCTGATGCATTCCCTCCAAGAGCCAAAGAATATCTAACTAAAAACCCAATACTGTGATGAGAAGCCAACTCTTGAATTGTTAGCCAGAGCTTTCTAAGAGATTCCCAAAAGATAAGCTTTTGCCTTTGGTCACCTCCCCATAGGTAGAAGCTCCTATTGCTAGAGACACCACACACTTCAGAAACAGGGCCTAGAAGCTCCTCAGCTAGACTGACTGAATGGAATGCTTCCTCCATAAGAACCAAAAGGCACCATGAAGATTACCATTGCAAAGGATGGAGGTGAGCAAAAATCCCACAGAGTTATGCTATCTATGAACTACATCAAAGATCAGCTTGGCACAATAACTCTACCAGTGTAGCAGTTGCACACATACCTTGTTAGTAACCAATGGCTCTCTAATTGGACTTGCTCCAATAGAAGGATGATACCACTCCTGGTACTGCAAACCTGACCAACTAACCAGTGCTAGTGAAATCATGGGTGCTGCAGGAGAACTACAATCACCTGTTAGCTAAAGTAGCATCATCCCTAACAACATCTGTAAACATTTGTCCTTAAATCCACATATAGGTGTAGTCTTCAGCCCTCATCAAGGACACTTCTGTTTGCTACAAATGGAGACTACCACAGAAAACCACAAACAGTTAATACCCCATTGGATACATCTACAAAGCCCTCCCATATCTAAGGCTTAGGTAACATTGCAGAAGAGGAGACAGAAATATTGTAAAAGTTAAAGGATCAGGGACTTCGTTGTGAGATTGTCTCCGAGTATCAGAAGTTACACCTATACCATCTCACCAACATGGCTGCCCAAAAGTGAGCTGACCAAGGAGCACACCAATGAACATGCCAAACTGCATCAAGAAAAGTCCACGAGGCCTCAACCCTACGGGAATTACAGGCAACTGAATAAAGCAGGGAACTGGAGAGGTGGCCTCCCCAGGGAAGAGCACACCAATTGGTTGTCCAGTGCCAAGCCGTTAGCCCTGAAAACATACATGCAAGTAACTTTATATGGACTTAAACAATTAGTATTTGGGGATATGTGTGTACATACATAAATGCGTGCAAGAAAATTAGTGAAAAAGGTGTGATTTGGAAGGAGTGTGAGGGGTTAGAGGGAAGAAAGAAAAGGGATGTGTCTTGTAATTAAAACACAACCTTAAAAAGAAAAAAGAAAATAATGCTTGGTTCAACAATAAAATAGAGACCCGCTGTTCTGGATCATTTCATCTTTTTTATTTTTTAAGCCATAGAAATAGTTTATATACTTCAAAATATTTAAGATACCCATTATAAGTTCAGTTCACAAATAAAAATAGCTAAGGAAGTTAGATAATCCTCCAACAACCCCATTAAACAGTCATGAAGCTTACAGTATAGCCCAGTGTACTCTGCCCTAATGTATAAACCCAGAAAGGTCACTAAAATGTAAAACTCCACCTAAAAATGACCTTACAAAGTTTTTTATAAAGACCAAATAACATTTTATATATAATTATATATATTTTATATATTGCACACACACACACACACACACACACACACACACACACACACACGCAAGGTGAGGGGGGCTAGAACCTGATAGGAACGTAGTAAATGTAATTCCTGCCCAACACCATCACCACCCAAAATGTCTTTCAAAACATAGTAAATTTACATTTTCTGTGAAATATAAAAATGGTATGTCACTAAGTATAAGATTTAAATAAATGAAAATATGATTAAAGGATTCATAGATTCTGGAAGGATTGATATTAGAAGAGACCTTAGAGTTTATTGTATCCAATAATTTTTCTAAACTACAGCAAACAAACATGGGGAGCATCTTTGATTCACCCAAGACTACACACAAAGATGATGCAAGAGCTGGTCTTACATGACATCACATCAACAGCTCACTTTATGGTGGGTTACCAACATTTATGCAAAGTCAAAAATCACTATGTGCTTAAAATAGCACAGAACTAAAAGACAAAAGTAGATTTCCTCACAAATTGTTGTTAATTACTGCCGGGAGCATCTAGAACTGGAGCACAAAATGACGGAGCAGAAGGGTTAGGAGGGGGGGGCGCCTGAAAGGGGGCCAATCTTTATTACGGTATTTGGCTGCTTCCTCCTCTAAGTCAATTTGATCATCGGGAGGGAGGGCGTCATTGAAATCTTTATTATTGGTCTTGAATTGAGCCAAAGAGGGGTAGATCTGAGGGGGACCTGTTTTTTCTGGGCTTTGAAGGGGCTCCTTGGGGCGGACAGTAGGAGTCTCTTTAGTTTTGGTCTCTGCCCTTAAGTAATCATCTGTAGGCGTAGGGACCGTCCTCAAGCAAACATCATCAGGCATGGGGATAGAAATAGAGCCACAGACTGAAGGTGGCCGAGAGTGTTTCTGGAGGGCCCTTTCACCCTCAGAAATGACCTTTTGGACATCAGGGGAATTTCTATGTTTTTGTAGAGTCTCATTTATCAGTGACCAATATGAGAAGGCAGTGACAGGGATTCTCTCAGGCCCAAAAGTCTCATAAAAGTCATTTAAGGCATCTCCTACCCTAGCCCATCGTCTTTCATCAATTGTTCCCTTGAGGGGAACCAGGGGCATGTCTCAAGGACGAATTCAAAAAAGTGTTTCAAATCTTTCTTTTTCACCCTGCTTCCTCGCTTCTTGAGCGCCTCCTTGAGGCTCCTTAAACACAACTCATGCTTACTCAATGCTTGTCCCATTATTGCGCAGGCCCTATATTCCCCTCGCAGATCTGTCTCACAGGCGGGTCACCTGTGGCGATCAATGCGGACCTTCACTCACCTTCCCTTGAAGGCGGCGGTCCCAATGTATCTTAGACGGCGTCTGATTGATGGGCTTGGCGTACTCAGTTCTCCATCGCTCAGGGCCCCACGTTGGGCGCCAGTTGTCCCGACCTGCAGGGCAGTCAGCAGGGGCCTCAAACCTGGAGAAAGAGTATGGGGGACAAGAGACGCGAGGAAGGAGAGCAAGACAGGATTCTGATCAAGTTCCGTTTATTGTGGACAACAGCACGAGTTTTTAAGCAAAAAACAGCGACCAAAATTCTTCGTAGCCATGACAACATAGACGTCAGCAGGTGGAGGGTCTATAGTATAGGTTTCAATTCTCCTGAAGCAGTTGACTTAGAGTTAATATACAACCTAAGAATGGGGCAGTATCTAAAGTCGTAACCTAAGGATGGGAAAATATCTTAAAGTTGTAAAACCTGAGAAATGGGGAAATAGCTAAAGTTGTAAAACCTGAGAATGGGGAAGTATCTAGGTATGCCTGAGATAGTAATCAGCATTCTTTTCAGAGCACTGCTCCTTGCTCTGGGCCAGTTCTGGCCAGGCGGCTCCCGGCAAATTACTTCTAGTAACCTAAGAGGTTCAAATCTTCTACTCAAAAAACCTGACTTATCTGTGTGTTTGAGACAGAGTCCTAGACCAGACCAGGCTGGACTCTAACTGAGCTCCTGATGTTCCTGCCTCTAGTTCTCAAATTCTGGGATTATAAGCTTGCCAAAATTGAAATTTTTATCGATGGATATTAAAGTACTACTGGAAAGTAAATGTAAACTATTGAGAAAGCAAAAACAAGAATAGTAATGTATTTCTTTAATCCTAGCAATCAGCAGGCAGAGGCAGACATATCTCTGTGAGTTTGAGGACACCCTAGTATACATCAGAAGCCTTAGGCCAGTCATGGGTCTGTGGTAAGACTCTGACACAAAACAAAAGAAATAAAACACTGAAGCATCCATGTTAGAAGTAGACACATAACATCACTGATTCATTTTACATGAAAGGAGAGGGAAATATTCATATATTTGGTTATGTGAAAATGAAATTTTCAACATGGCAAAAAAAGATTACCCATACTAAATGTATTTGTTTTAAACTGTTGTATCCATCTGTAATAAACAAAATATTTTGTAATGGGTATGCGACAAAACATGCAAATACAGAAATGTACATGATAAAATGTCAGCAGGACAGTGGTGTTTTAAGTTCTCTTGGTGAGGAACAATCTGGAGACACTTTTAATCTGTAGCTCTTGTTGAGAACTGGATAGAGTGGATGCTTCCCCCACTTCTTGTTAAGGAAAAAGCCCATCCTTTAGTAATATGTTTTATCAGTGTTCCTTAGTAGGAAATCTGTGTTTATCTGGACTGGAAGCTTCACAGGCTCAAAGAGCATCATCTGAATTTATGTCTTTTTTTCCAAGTACTGCTCAGTCATCACTCTTCAAATCCAAGATCTGCAGCAGGTTTTCCATCTCAACAGTCATAGCCCTTGGCTCTGCTTTTACATGGCTACTTCTTAGTATCCTACCCATTGCTGCCGTCTCTCTCACAGTGGTCCACTGGGTTACCTGACTCGTGGTTAACGCTCTAAATGCCTTTTAAATATTTTTATGAAATTCTTCCATTCTCTCCTCCTGCCCATCCACTAACTTCCTGCAGAGCCCATTACCTGGACTCTGTTTACCTCTATCCTGAGATACTTACTCACTCCAGAATTTTTAAAACGAAAAAATATTAGAGGTGAATAATAGGTATATGGCAAGCAGTAGGCTGATGCATTTAATATATAAGATGTTATTACACATGCCCTAAAAAATCTCAAATTACTCAGCAGAGACAAATAATCAAGAAGCATGTACAAGCACGTTCTAGAAAACACACACACACACACACACACACACACACACACGTGATGGGTCTCAACTCAATCTCTCTAAATAGCTACCATTTATATATGTATATAGACATAGGTCTATATCTATAGGATCACATCTTAAAACAATGACGTATATATTTGCCTCTCATATTACAAAGAGTAAAATGTCATAACACCACACATTGTTTAGGATGCAGAAGGAGCCTTTTCTTACACACACAACTGCTGTGAGCTTGGTACTGACACTGCTCACCCTGGAGGGCAATTTACCCATTTCTATAAACTATCTATGAAGAATTCCATGAAATTGTTGACCCAGAAATGACACTGCCATAAGTTTATCTTCTAAAAACACTTGCCAAAATGCCTAAAGATATTTTTACAAGGTGTATACTTCAAACTGTGCTGCAGTGTCAAAAACTGAAAGCCCAACAGATTGTCCATTCAGCCAATTGCTACTTTAAAAATAAGTAGAAGAATGATCCCCTCTCATCCAGCGAGATCTGCTCTTTCTAAAACAGAATCAGGTTGCCTCACAAGCACTGCCTGCAAAAGTGTCGATGACGTTCAATAAAGAGCTAGTCACAAAGCAGTGTGCACAGAATGATCCTATTTTGTAAAGGAGAAAGAGGATAGAGGTGTTTGGATCATACATAATTGAGCATCTTACTAAGGAGTCTCATTAAAAAGACTGGAAACTGGATCCAGCTAAAAGAGAGACGGTTTGCCTCATGTGGCTGAAGCCCATAGGTGGTGCTGGCCCAACAGTGGCAGGATCCTGAGGCTTCCGATATACCTGCAGCATGGTCTCTCTACGGACTCTGCTTCCCCCTGGGTTTTGTCCTCATTCTTTTTCAGCCCAGAGAGCTGCCTCCTTCCTATAGCTAAAAAAAATGTGGCCACTGGCAAGCTAACTTCAGCTGTTCCAAATAGAATGACCTCTAGAGGCAAGAGAAAAATTCCTGTAGTTCTGGAAAGAATCCCAGGGAAGACCTTGATGATTTGCATGCTCTCTAGAAGTCAGGATCCATCGCTCCCTCTGGCCAGTGAAGCGCCTCTTTGCATTTTGGTGAATGAAGAACAGTCTAAGGACACAGACTAAGCATGGGGCTTTACCGAAAGAAAGGATTCTGATATCCACCAATGTGTGTTGCCTACTACACAACTTGAACAGCAACCATTTTGGAAAGTGAGTTGCCATTGCGATTTAAAACTCAGCTGTAGGACTGTTAGATTGGGGTTTCGAACAAAGAAACTGTTTCCAAGTCCTACTACTCCCTTCTGACAGGCACCTCTTAAGACTTGCAGGAATCTGCCCCTCCTGCTTCCTCTCTCTCTCCCTCTCTCTCCCTCTTCCTCCCTCATCTCCATCTCTCATCTCCATTTTTCCCTTTCTCTCCCTCTTCATCTCTCTCTTCCTCTCTTCCTTGTCTTCCTCCCCCTCGCCATTATTGTTTGGGTACTAATGTGGTTTACACATTTCTTGGTAATGAAGTGGTTAATTGTACATATCTTCTGGATTTTGTTTTTTAACTGACCGAAGCTTTTCTGTGAGCACTGGGGTCGTACAAAGTATAAAGGACGAACAGACCCTGGGTGACTGCTTGGGAACTAGCCAGGAGGGATTCCAAGGTAGGGCCAGCCTGGTGGCTCTGCTGCAGACCTCAGCCCTTCTCATTTGACAGCTTCTGAATAACAACTACCCACTGAATGTTTTTCTCTCTCTGAGAGCAGAAGTGACAGTCTGGTGCACTTGACCTGGTGGACTTCGTACGGGAAAAGCATGTCAGGGACAAACCAAGAATAAGAACTGGCAGTTAATCTCATCTGGATTACACAAATTGAGATTGATCAAATACAGAAAAAGCTTTCGTATTTATTACTGATGACTAAAAATTTTATTTTCCAAATTATAGAATAAATAAGATCCCAGCGGAATGGAACGTACATATCATACTCCTGACCCCAAGGTTGTTAGAGTCAGAAGTGGTGAGTAACACGGAGGAAAGAAGACACAAGAAGGAGGCTGCACAAATGAGTGAACAGTGTTGTGGCAGCATGTGCAATACCTGTTCAAGCTCAAGCCAGACAAAACACCAGCACAGAGAGGGATGGTGGACACAAGACCCACCACTAGTTGAGGGACTGTTGGCATTTGCTAGCTGTGGGGGGGGGGAAAGTGTCAGCTCTTAAATTATGTGATTTCTGATAGATCAGCCGTTTCACAGTGTAGACCCCACTAGTCTTGGGAATGGGGCCTACATATTAGCTGAGAAGCTATTGATGGCAACACCAACTGGATTCAATGTGCTGGGGGAAGAAGAACGCTCAGAGGTGGGTGGGAAGGGAGGGGAGAGCAGGGTTATGGGAGGACATGTGGGAAGAGGTAAAAATGGTCAAAGAACATGATATGACATTCTTAAAGAATTAATACGATTATTATTGAGTATCTCCAGCTTCTTTCCCTATCTCTGACTATCTGTATCTATATCTGTATCTGTACCTGTAGCTAGAGACAGACTGACAGATAGACAGACAGACAGGCAGACGAAGGACGACTCTGGGCTTTGATTTTTTTATAAAACACATTTCTGCAATTTCAAGTTTTCCTGCAGTGACCTGGTATTGCGCTTATAATTTTAAAATGGAATTCATTCTATGCTTTTCACTTGCAATATTTTTAGTAAGAGTTTGTAGAAGAACCACCAATCTCCTCAACATTTAGAAAATAACCTGCTTTCACTCTCCCTGCTGCTTGGTTTAGATACAGTTTGCCCTTTTCCCTTTCTTTTTTAAAGATGGAAATTTCACTGTTGATTTGAAGTTTTCCAACTTAGTTCTTTACTGCTTTAAGGGCTGATCCAACTGTCGCTCATAATTTTGATTCTGTGAGAATTTACAAGCATGCTCTGATTTCCACTGAGATTTCCCGTGTTAGCCTACTGGTATATTTCGGATAATGTTCTTTAAATTTCCAATTATTCCTGAATTTTCCAAATTATTTTCTGGTAATTTTTTCCAGCTTAAATCCACTTTTGTTTTGAAATATACTTTATATAGTCGTGGTCCTCAAACACATTGAGACTTGTTTTATAGCTAACATATGCACTGCCTTGGAGACTGTCCCATGTAAATTTTATAGCTAAGAGAGTATGTATTTTGCCACTGTTGATTAGAGTGTTCAGGAGATGTTAATTGCATTCAAAGTATTGATCAAGATGGTTTTCATTTTATGTATTGTATCAGCTATTGAATGTAGGCCATTGAAATCTTTAATTTTTATTGAATTTCCTAGGTTTTCTTCAATCCTGTAGGGGTTTGTTTTAAGGACTTTGGGATTCTATGAATTGATAGTACAAGGGTAGATTATTAAGGGGGTAAATTAATCCCTTTGCCATTATAACATAACCCTTGTTTCTATTCAGGTTTTTTTGCCTAAAAGTTTGATTTTATCTGATGTTAGTACCATTCCAACTTTCTTCTGGAAGAAGAAATACTACATTTCTTCTATTCTGTATTAGTTACTGTTGCCTTGCTCTGACTGAGTAAATGTCTGAGAAAAACAATTCAGTAAAGATTTGTGGGACTCATGGCTTCAGAGGTTTTAGTTCTTAATCCTTGGATACATTGATTCTGGGGGTAAGGTGAGAGACAACATCATGGTAGCAGGAAATGTGAACAAAGAATCTATTCACTAGATGCTCAACAAGAAAAGGAAAACAGGAAAAGGGATGAGAGAAACTGTGTAACCCTCAAATACAAGGCCCTCAATGACTTATTTCTTTTAGCTAGGCCTTACCTCCAAAGTTTACAGAGCCTCCCAAAAGAACACTACCCAACCAGGACTCAAGCATTTAACACATAAGTTTTAGGGAGACATTTCAAATTTGAATAATGGAATCTATCTAATTTCAGCTTCTTTATCAATTTTTTAAAGTATGCCTTTTGTAGGCAGCAAATAATTGAATAGTATTTCTTAGAAGTATACCTAACCTGTGATTATTTTATTTTAATTTTGAGATTATAATTGAACTTTTCTCTTTTCACTTTGCTCCCTTGAAAGCCACCCATAATCCCACCCCATTCTCCTTCAAATTCAACTTGTTTTTTCATGAATTGTTATTACATGCATAGATATATACATGTCTGTATATACATATATATTACTAAATATAATCTGCTCAGTCCATGTAATGCTGCTTATATGTTTTTAGGGCTGACCATCTGGAGCCGGACAACGTGTGCTCTTTCCTGAGGAGTACCTTCTCTCCTGCTCCCAGCTTTCCTCAGTTGCTTATAGTTCTTTGTGTTGGGTTGAGTTCTCACAGGCTTTTCCCCATCCGCTTTGGCATGTCCACTGATGTCATCCTTGATCAGCTCCCCTCACCAAAGAAACTTTTCTTTGCAACAAGCAGAGACCACTACAGAAAACCATAACCAATCAAAATGCAGAGTTGTGAAATCAGTCCCAGAGGATGCATGTATAACTTATTCCTTCACCTAAAGGCTCAAGGAACATAGTGGAAGAGGGGTTGAAAAGATTTGTAAGAGACAGAGATCAGGGAGTTTGCTATTAGGTTGTGTTTCCTAGTAGTATTAGAATTTCCACTCATAGTCTCACTACCATGACTGCCCAAACATGAACTAATCTGTGATTTTTAACTGAAAGGTTTAATCTGTTTACATTTAATATAATGACTAAAATGCTAGGTTTATATAGCTACCATGTTCTATGTTTGCTCTGTGTTATGTTCTTTTATTCTTTATTTTGCTGTTAGATATTTCATAGTGTAAAATTTCAAGCCTCTTATTTATTTGACAGTGTGGTTTAAGCAGTATTCCCTAGTGGCTGCTCTGAGGATTATTATTAACAAATTTGCCTAAAATACCCATTTTTGAATTAATGCTAATTTAAGTTTACTATCACATGAAACTTTGTCTAATATGGCTTTATTCCAGGATTCACTTCTTTCATATGAAGGCAGCATTGGTTCTCTTCAGTATCTCCATTCTGTTCAGGAACATTTGTATCTCACTTTCATTAGTGAGCATGTCCTAAAGAAATCTTAATTTCCATCTGAGAAATAACGAAGAGATGTGGTAATTGGGTTAACTCTTCAGGCAGAGAATGGGCTAGCTTTGTTTGCTAAAAGAAATGTCCTACTTATTAAGCCTTTCAAGTTTTCATGTGGAAGCTCTTACTCTGGCTTTATGTGCATTTGGGAAAACATAAAACTGATTCTCACAGTGATTTAAGCCAAGTGTAATGCATTTTCAGGTACCACAAATTGTAGGGAAATTCCTTGACAAGCTTGGATATAGATAAGAACTTCAATTTTTTATGAAATTCTTCAAACACTTGATTTTTAGGTGGCATCCATCGGCTCACTCTTCCTGTCAACAAGTACATTAAGGAGAGGAGAAGAGGTCAGTGAGCATTCTGGGAAAGGCGAAATGTGTGGTTAGTGCCTCATAAAAACAATTGTTCTTTATACGTTATAACTAAGAAGTAAGAAATCCCCATTACTCTGTATATTCACTTTTGCACACGGGTTCACATAATACATAGCCCAAGGCTTTGCACTGTAACGATTATCTTGCCATGGGCTGAAGTAGAAAACATGACTGAAATACAGAAGTTTGCATGTGGTCTTCTTAAATGTTCTGTTAAAAATAGCATGCTGTTGGTGTTAGGCAGATCTGAACTTGAATCGTGGTGTTGCCACTCTCAGAGTGACTTAGTGCTTAATCTCTTAATCATTTAATCTCTTTAAGCCTCAGTTTCCTCAACAACGACAACAACAAAAATTGACAAATTCCATGCCAGTTTCAACAGTTCAAGTGAGATAAGGCACCAATATGACTGGGTTTTATTCACACGCTTAAATGAGAAAGCCGCTGATTATAAATAGCAACAGCAGCAACTATTTTGTGCATGCCTGTCCCCTTCGATTCAACTGTATGCTTCAGGTTAAGTCTAAGAAATGAGGAATCATAACGTTCAGAGTAATGATGGAGATTAAGGCAAATCTCTAAGGTATCTGGGGGTAACTAGAAGCAAGAGGGTCAAGGTAGGATCTAACTGAAGTCAAATTTTTCAAAATTCCTAAAGAGAAGGAAATACCTGGGTTTTATATGTTTTGTTTGCAATGCTCCACACCACTTAAAAATTTTCCAAGTCCTTAAAGAAACAGTTACCATTCATTGGCCTTTAACTTCACCACAGATACCTACACTTTTTATTACAGATTTAACATATTTAGATTTATAGGTAACACTCTGTAAAATGAATCAGCTTTAGAAGGAGGGCTGGTGATATGGCTCAATGTTAAGCTCCTGCTAACAATGTTTAGCTCATGCACTAAGCGGTAGGTCCAACCCAAGTACCATGGACCCACAAGTGGGCATGCGTAAAGCTGTAGGTCCAACCCTGGTACCATGGACCTACAAGAGGGTTCTGAATGACTTTCATGCTTTTGATCACCAGTTTGCTCCTTAATATTCCCATCTCTTCTCTGATAGGTCAAATCCTATGCAGTCTTTCAGGATCACTGTTTATATCACTTCTCTGCACCTTTCCTAAAGTCATTCTGGTCCTTGGGTTTTTCCTATTTAGGTGAGTTGTCATAGGCTGTACGTTTAGTTATAAAATAGTCAGGGCTAGAGAGATGACTCAGCAGTTGAGAGTAGTGGCTTCCAGAAGTCCTGCGTTCAATTCCCAGCAACCACATGATGGCTCACAACCATCTGTAATGGAATCCGAGGCCCTCTTTGGGTGTATCTAAAGAAAGCAACAGTGTACTCACACATATAAAATAAATAAATCTATTTTATTTTTATTTTTAAAGTCTCTGATCAGAACAAGCAGCACACTACAATTTTTACTAGAGACATACAGAGGAAGAAGCATAGATTTAGGTGAAGAAATCTGACATATTGAGAATTATAATTCCAAGGCATTTTTTATGAAGTGAAAAATATATGTAGAAAAATACTTCATTAGGAACAAAGCCAACCATTCAGGCTTTTAAAAAAAAAAAAAATCTATGTTTTTATGTAAAGTACTCGGCAGGACTCAATATCTTTCACAATGATTGAAATGTGATCATTTGTATATAATTGTTGGGTTTCTGTGTCCATAGTCAGAAGGAATGTTCACTTTTCTGTGAAGACTCCTCTTACTGCACAACAGTATTCTACCATGCACTTTTATTGTACAACAATAGCGCCAAAATGTACTCTGAGAATAAAGACATTGAGACAGTAGGTAGCTGTGATGGTTTGTTTACACTTGGCATAGGGTGTGGCACTATTAGGAGGTATTGCCTTGTTGGAGTAGGTCTGTCACTGTGGACATAGGCTTTAATACCCTCATTCTTGCTGACTGGAACTTAGTCTTCTATTGGTCTTCAGATGAGGATGTAGAACTCTCAGTTCCTCCTGCATCACATCTGCCTGGATGCTGCCATGCTCCCATCTTGATGATAATGGACTGAACCTCTAAACCTGTAAGCCAGCTCCAATTAAATGTTGTCTTTAAAAGAGTTCCCTTGGTCATGGTGTCTGTTAACAGCAGTAAAACACCAAGACAGTAGCTATATAATAAACTGCTTTGCATAGATGCAAAAGTTTTAGTGCTCTATGGGAAAAGTTGGGTCTTGTATCACTTAGTTTTGGCTAATGATATACAAGAAACAAGCTCAAAACTTGAAGAAAATACTTTTTTCCCTTCACATATCTATGAGTCTGCTGGTCTGGTTTCACTTTGCACTGCACATCTGCAGGTCAGGTCATCTGGAAGGCCTCTCATCCTCCTTGCTCCCTCTAGGCTAGTCAAGGCACATTCTTCTCAGGGTCACTGCCAAGGCACAGCCAGGGGTGAACCCAACCTCCCACGCATTTCAAGCTACCTTTCACATCGCATGTGCTAATATCCCATGGGGCAAAGCAAAATACATGGCCAAGGCCCAAGTCAAGCAATAGGAAAGGATTCTCTGAGTTCAACAGGAGACAACATGAACCTACTATGGATATAGGAAATGATAAATAATTCAGTCCACCAAACTCCAAGAAGGTCTTCAGTGAAATGTGTTTGAAACTCTGGAAGAATTTGAGGTTTGCAGTTCCCCTTGGTAGACCACAAAGGAAAGATCTGAGAGATGTGGAGACGATATGCCTATAGGGGAGAGTAAACAGTTATCACAATGTAGCAAGGGGTGGGCTGAGTGAGAGACACTTTGGTCATTCTGTTATTGCCAAGTTCCTCACTGGTGTCCACTATTACTTCTTAAGAGCAGCTAAGTTTGTAGATGGTAAGAGAAGCCATGAGCAATGGAAAATCAGGAACACTGCATACACCAGATAGTTTGAAGATGATGTTAGGACTCCTCTGTAATAGCACAGTTCCAAGAAGGCAAGGCACAGTAAGGATGGATGTGGAACAGATGAATGTTCTCCTCAAGTTTATAGGAACATTTTAAGTTGACAATAGTCTACACTGGTTTCGTACTAGGCAAGTAGGGTCTGCTCTTAGAGCGATCCCATTTGTGTAGCATTTATTCTTTATCCTGGTGAATTAGTGTGATTAGTGTTTGATTAATTCAAGCAGCTATTCCCACCCATCATAATAAGAATAATTATAATTCCTCTGTTAGAGATTAGATTAAATTTAGTTGCTTCCTGGGCCTCTGAGCCACGGGGCATTTATTTGGATACAGGATTAGCATCACCTAGAATCTTAACTCACAGAGTTCATGGTCAATTGTATAGCATACCACTCATAAAATATGGAACCTAAACTATATGTCAGATAAAGAGCTATGTAAGAGTGAGCTTTTAATTTAAGTTACCAATCTAAATAAGTGCTCAGTACCAGTAAAGTCTATGAATGCTTTGAAGCAACAGAGTCAAAGAAAATCTTGACCTATTAAAGTCTGAAACAAATCTAATCATAGAAGTAATGTTTTCAAATGAACCATGACAGCGAGCAAGGCACTAGCTCATCAAGGACGCACTACAGGATGCCATTCTCAATGGAGACTATGACACAGAGCACCAGGCAATTCAGTACAACTAGTCACTTGTATGTTCACTTAAAGATGGTTGGTGAGGAACTTGCTACATGGTAGCCATACACAATAGACAGAGCAGGGAATAAAGGTGCATCCAGGATGGACTGAAAAGTAGAAGATTAAGCCGATTCAAACACGAGTGTCTTTCATAAGCACATATACTCTTATGATTTTTATGTGTATTAAAGAGGGAGTGACTGTGAATAGGCTACAAAACTATATGTGAGGGGGAAAAAGGTGTTGAGGAAGCAAGGGAGAGAAATAGGACTCATGAGACACAGAAGCAGAAAGATGTTTGTTGCCAAAATGGAGGAAAATGAGGGATGAAAGGGATGAGGGAAAAAGGAGTAAGAGAATTAACAAAACAAAGTTTGCTTGAGAATGTCCTAATGAAACCTAAATATTGTTCACGCTAATTTAATGCTAACTAAATAAATTTAAATAAATTTTTTAATTTAAAAAATTTTTAAAATTAAAAATTTTAAATAATTTTTAATAAATAAAAATTTAAAGAACCCTGTGTTCTTGTCAGTTGGTTAAAAGAAAAGACACAAAAATCAGCAAGCAAACAAAAGGAATAAATGAATCCTAGGAAACCATCATTACTACAGAGGAACTAAAGAAGGGTGCTTGCAACACTGGAGCATGATGCAGATGTTCCTGTTAGTGCGTTAGTGTGCTAAGGAAGGAAATGGAGAGAAAGCACTGCCCCTGAGGACCAGCAGCTCGGAAGTCCATCCAGTGGATGTAACGTAGCAGCAAATGTCAGCTCCTCACTTGGCATCCTTTACCCCTTAGTGCCTTCATGTTGGTGGGGTCGGAATGGCATGGTTCCTGGCTCTGGGACAGGACCAGTGGGTATGGGCCTCCATGAGTGTCCATGGCTGCTGTGGGCATAAGGCTTGTTTGTGTAATAATGTTCATATTTTACATTCCTCCAAGGAATGTCCTCCCTGTTAATGACTTCATGGTAATCAAAAACAGCATGTGAAGGTGTGGCTAATGTCTCAGAAAAAAATGGTAAATGGTGGAACCTTCAGGATAGCCTTTACGGCTGTGGAAAAGAACTCTAGGTTTAAAAATATATAATTTCTCAGAAAATAGAGATTCAATATCAATTACGAGGGGCTGTGTGGATCTAAAGGAACAAAAGCAGCTGTGCTGTGATCCAACTTGTCAGAAAGACACTAAGGAAGGAGGTAAAGAGATTAAGGGAGTGGTGATCACAGCAGAGTCCACACATCTATGGTTGTTGTTGTTGTTACCGAGGCCGATTCCCGACATACTGGGGCAGAGCAAGGTTAGGTCCAGGTGTGGTAGAAATGGTCATTTCAGGACTGGGTCCCACCCAGCTATCTTATTGTCTGTGCCTAATAGAGGCAGGCAAATCTCTGAATTCTTTTGCAACATTAAAAGAAAATGTGTGCTCCTTGTCTCCTAAGAATTAAGGGGCTGGAGTCACAGGGTGCTGGTTAACAAGACAATCAAAAGGGAACCTGCAGTCAATGACTGGACTGATATGTAAAAGATTGGGCTTAAGGTGTGCAAAAGAAGACTTATGCAGATAATTTTTTAGAATAGGAAGAGAGAACTGCCTCCAGCAGAGAATAGCAAGAGGGAGCTGTCTAGAGAGAGAGCTGTCTAGAGAGAGAGCTGTCTAGAAATCTCCAGAAAAAGCAGATCAGAAAGAAAGCAAGCTAGAAAGTTGTGAGGAACAGAGCCTGGCCTGCCAGCTCTGACCCGTCATTTGTTTCCCTACCCCTTCCTCAGAACCCCTGTCTAAGCCTAGGCTGGTCCCTGGCACTTTAGTGATAAAGCCCAACTTTCAATCATTCATCCGGGAGAGAGGCAATGAGTTAGTTCAGGAGTTGTAGTAGTTACTGGAACTTTTATATTCTAGCTTGTGCAGACATTAGGGGAAAAAAAATGATGTATCTCAAGTTTTTGAAATAATACAGTTTTTTTAAAAAGCCAAACAAATGAAATTGTAGTATCAAGGATTAAGCTTGAAATCAATGGAGAAAGCAATCAATCTGACAGCTGTGATATACAAAATCCCCTTTTCATGGAGGAAAACGAGTCCACAACATCCTCTCCTCTCTCTTGTTCTTTATCTAAACCTTCTTAGAGCTCCAGGCCTAGGCAGGCGAGGGCAGGCAGAAGGTGAAGGGATTCTCTGTAAACACCGAGTGAGCCCAGCCTGTGGTAAGCAGTTCATGGCACATTTCCTTCTTTTCCAGCCCCTGCAAGAAGATAGGCTGCTACTAAAAGACTGGCAGCCAGACAAACAGACTTCCATCTTCTCTAGAAGTGGGAAATGGCCAGGAGTGGTGGCACACAGAATCCCTGGGCATGCCAGAAAACTGAAGCAGGACAATGGTGACTTAAAGGCCAGCTTGACCCAGTCTTTAAAACCAAACTGAAAACATACCTTTTAAAAAGAAGAAGATATGAATAATGACCTGTGTTGTGGTTTTTTTTCCTGTCCTGGCTCTACTGCTGAGAGCAGAAAAATGTGCAGCCTGAAGCTGCTGAGGGAAGTTTTTGGTTTCAAACTGGTTTTAGATCTGTGGTATGTACCCCATCTTCTCCGCTTTCTGCCAATATTTGTCAGAGTAATAAAGTGCTTATTAATCAAATGGATATTTCCATGTACAGGTCCGTAAATAAACGTCAAGATAAAACATACAGTGGTAGTAAATACTCTCAGTGTCTTCGCTTTTGGGGATTGAGTTTTGTAAGCTTATAGTCTGGCTATAGTAACATCAGTCATCTACCAAACATCCTGGATCCATCCCACTGTGTTTAGGGACAGCTCCACTTAGCTGAGACAGGAGGTGTAAACCACGAGAGCATGTGAAAAGAAAGACCATACCAATTCCAAGAAAAGAGAAAGAAAACAACTGCAGTTCTCTTTCCAGCAGTCAAACTATAAGAATGTTAACTGGAACAAATTTTATATTGTAGCCTTTGTCACATTATAAAGTAATCTCTAAGCAAATGTGAGGTTTCTGTTCCTCAGAAGCATTATTGACAAAATGTAGAACAAGGAGGATAATAGCTGTGTGTGTTTAAGGGAATTGGTTGCATCTTTATATATGCTAATGTGCCGAGAAAGCATTATGTGCAGGTCTAAACACTTGATCTTCAAACCAAGGTTGATAAAATGGTTGCCTAAGACACTCGTCTAGTTTTAATTTACTTTTGCATTAACTTCATTGAGGGACCCCTGAATGAATGAAGTGTGCTGTTGACCTGAGTATGCTCAGATCAAAGATCATAGATAGACTCATGGGAAGACAGCAGACTCCCTTAGGGTGTGGCTCAGAAGGATGACAAATCCTTTCTCTGGCCTATGTATGGATGTTGATAGTGTGATAGTGTAGAAAATGTCCTCCGTTCCTAGCTATCCCAGTCAAGCCACATGCCTAGAACCATGCATAGATGTAGTATTTCATTTCTAAGTGGGGCCTGAGTGACAAAGCATAGTGTTGCTCAGTGCCTACTACAGGCGAGGCAGCTGCTGGTGTAAGCATGTCAGGAAATGCAGACCACTAAAAGGAGAAACAAGCAGGGTCACTTTACTATTACATAACATCCTTGATGATCTTCAACACTGCCATGATGTTCTCATCCCACAGTCTTTGCTGCTCACCATTTAAGGCTTCACTCTCTTTAGATCTTGACTCAAATAGTCCTTCTCAGTCAAAAACTCTTGGACTATTCTGTTGGAAATAACAAGGGTACCCCACGACCACATCCCACCTTCAGACTCCTCATCCTCCTTCCTTCAGTTGCTAGTTTTCTCTGCTCTGCTAAGAAGTGTGTACCCCTCTTTTTCACACTCCTTCCCCTGAGAATCCTTGTTGGGGCTGGGGTTAAACACTACTCTTTCCTTTTACCTCTCCCAAATTGATACAAAGTGGCACTCTTAGGGAAACAAGGTGGTTACTTTGCTTAATTTTTTCCTCACTCACCATTAAGTGATCTTTTGGAGGTGCTTTGTTTTGTTTTGTTTTCAAATACTAGTAACGATCCTGGGGGGAAGTATTTGGAAACCCTGATTAAAGCCAATCAGCTTAAAATGATCAAATTGGATACAAAATGGTGTATAGATGGATGACTGGCTTTGATGAGGTAGTCTTTTTCCCTTTGCCACTGGGATGGGATTTTCTTAGCAAAATCTTCCATTACCACCACCCAGCACACACACATGTACACACAGAACACACACACACACTAATGTAGGTATGGGACATGAACACACACATACACACTGAATTAATTTAATTTAAAAATATATAAAAAGTAAATCAACCTTGACTCTTTGGACTAGATGAACATATTTTGAGTTAGAAACAAGATCTCAGCCTCCAACTTGTAGAGAGGTTTAAGGACATTTGTCACTGTTTAGTTTTCAGGGTGACTTAAAAGCTGACAACCTAGTCATGGAACCAGATTTTAGACTTGAGTAAAGGAAAACTATCCCCCTTCCGGTGCTGCATGGTAAGTGCTCTCACCACTGTTTTCTTAGTCAACTAGCATGGGGAAACTCTGCTACATTATATGTAGGAGTTGGCATCTGTTGGTTTTTGAACATTCTCCATTCACTTTGCTATCTACTCCCTTCTCCCTGACAATCCCTGACTGTGCCAATTCCAATCCATCTCCTCCCTCCTTGCTGCCCACAAACTGAAGTGTTTCTGCTGGGTTGTCACTCCACCAGAAGACAGGAATTCACCACTGGAACCCTTGTGATGTCACTACAATGTTTGTCATGACCTTTTGTTCTCAGTATGCTTGGCTAGCCCTTCTCACTTTATTCATCACCAACAAACACCATGGTTTTGAATACCATCTCCTCCAAAAGATGAAAGGTAGAGTTTCAGTTGATAGAAGCCAAACTTAGAGATCGTAACTGAATTCAGAAAATAGGGTTTCAAAACAAATGCTCACTGAAATAAGAAGATTGATGTAATTTTAAAATGTTTGTCTTTCTCTTTGAATAGGTTTATTTATTGGGTTGTTTAAACAAATGTTTATTTAGTACCTGCCACATGCCAGACATACTTTTCAACACTTGGGTGTAAAAATGAAGGTTTCAACACTAATGCCTGTATCTCAGGAAAGCATGAGGTTAATAGTAATAATAATATTAACTTCTGGGCTTGGTAGGAGCTTCCCACATGGTAACAGAAGTTCTCCCAAGTGATAACAGAAAGGGCCAGCCAGCCTGAAAGTGGGGTGTAAGGAAGTAAGACAAGGATCAGAAAGCCTTAAAAGACCATTGTATAGACCAATGTCACTGTGCATTGAATTTATTCTGAGTAAGCCAGAGAGACCTGAGAAAAATCTCTTGAGAGAAGCAACCTGATAAAATTTAGGCTTGAAAGTAATGTGATAAAAAATTAGGTTAAATTAAAAATCTGGGAGAGTATTCATGAATGTTTCACTTACATTAACTGCTGAGGATCTGTTTCAGGTTGTTTACGTCCTCTTGATTTAATTTTGTTAAGTTATTTGTGTCTAAGAATTTATTAATTTCTTCTGGGTTTTCCAGGTGGGCTGTGTGTGTGTGTGTGTGTGTGTGTGTGTGTGTATGTGTGTGTGAATGCAAGTTTTCAAGTATTCTCTATGGATTATCCGAATCTCACTGGAATGTGTAGTAACCATCTCTGTGGTTTGTCTTCCTAAGACAACAAAAAAGTACCCGGTGGGATTTGTGGCTGAACTCTAAAACCTTCAAAGAGCTAACAGGAGTGTTCCTCAAACTTCCATGAAACAGAAAGGGAAGGAACCCTTCCGAACACAGTGTATGAAGCCAGCATTCTCCTGTTACTCAAGGACACATACAAATAGAAGCTAGTGGGAAATACCACTTAAAGGGTCAGGGTCCATGATTCACCGAATATTGGTACCCTGCACTCAAATAGTATGTAATCGCAGAGAGTGTTCTATTCTACAGAAGTCCAACATGCTGGGGTCTCCCATTACCATAGAGAGACACTCAAGTGAGCTTTCAGGCCTGATTAAAAGCACATTAGGAAATTCTGGGTAGGTGACCTCTCTGTTAATCTGTTGGGTCTATCTAAGGACATTCTGTTACTGGGGGGTAGGGGTTGGAAACTTCCAGGAGAGGCCTAGAAACTGCTGCTGTCCCATTGACCTTGCCTCGGGCCAGATGGCAGGGTAGCTTCTGAGGCCTAGACTTGCCTGGAATTGCCCAGTTCTTGGAAACAAGATATTTAGGCCTAGTCTGCCAATTTGAAGCCTGTCATGGGCTCAGCCTAGCCTTCTCACAAGTAGCTTTAAAACATATACAAAAACAAAACAAAACAAAAACAACTGAATGTAGCCGAGAAAATGAAAGATGTCTGCAATGAAATCATGGAAGGCTGTAGAAACAAGATGAAGAAGGCCCTAGAACACGCTGCTGCTTTTTGTCCCAGCAGCCGCATCAGATGCCCCGCCTGGTACAGACTGAGTTGGCAGTTGGATGGAAGCAGAAGTGTGGTTCTATTGGACAGACTTGGTAGAGGAGGAGCGGGGCAAAGACTAGAAAGTGTATGTAGTAGAGGGTGGCCACTGGGGATGGAATCCAGCTGGGAAAAGAGAGGAGAAAGGCTGTGCAGGATGGTGAGGGCAGCGAGAGGGTGGTAGAAGAGCTGAGGTCCTAGCAGAGTCACAATGTCACCATGAAGACACTGGGAAGGACATCAGAAAATGGTGGTTGGAGTGGGATGCAAGACTCTGAGAGAGACATGAAGGTCAAAGAATACAAAGAGGGAGAACCCAAGATATATTATTTTATACACAGTGGCAGTCTCGTTACCTTAAAAATATCATATGCAGTGGATTACATTGATGGATTTCTGGGTATTGAACCATCCATGCATCCCTGGGATGAAGCCTACTTGTTCATGGTGAATGATCATTTTGATGTGTTCTTGGATTCGGTTTTTGAGAAATTTATTGAGTATTTTTGCAAAATTCAACATCCCTGCATGATAAAAGCCTTGGAAAGATCAGGAATTCAAGGAGCATACTTAAACATAGTAAAAACAATATACAGCAAACCAGTGGCCAACATCAAACTAAATGGAGAGAAACTAGAAGCAATCCCACTAAAATCAGGGACTAGGCAAGGCTGCCCTCTCTCTCCCTGTCTATTCAGTATAGCACCTGAAGTTCTAGCTAGAGCAATTAGACAACAAAAGGAGGTCAAAGGGATACAAATTGGAAAGGAAGAAATCAAAATATCGCTATTTGCAGATGATATGATGGTAAACTTAAGTGACCCAGAAAAACTCCACCAGAGATCTGCTACAGCTGATAAACACCTTCAGCAAAGTGGCCGGATACAAACTTAACTCAAGCAAATCAGTAGCCTTCCTATACTCGAAGGATAAACAGGCTGAAAAAGAAATTAAGGAAATGACACCCTTCACAATTATCACAAACAATATGAAGTATCTTTGTGTGACTCAAACCAAACAAGTGAAAGATCTGTATGACAAGAACTTCAAGTCTCTGAAGAAAGAAATCGAAGAAGACCTCAAAAGTTGGAAAGATCTCCCATGCTCATGGATTGGCAGGATTAATATAGTTAAAATGGCCAACCTGCCGAAAGCAATCTACAGATTCAATGCAATCTCCATCAAAATCCCAACTCAATTCTTCATAGACCTAGAAAGAGCAATTCTCAAATTCATATGGAATAACACAAAACCCAGGATAACAAAAACTATTCTCAACAATAAAAGGACTTCTGAGGGAATCAGCCTCCCTAACTTCAAGCTGTACTACAGAGCAGCAGTGATAAAAACTGCATGGAATTGGTATAATGACAGGCAGGTAGATCAATGGAATAGAGTTGAAGACCCAGAAATGAACCCACACACTTATGGTCACTTGATCTTTGACAAAGGAGCTAAAACCATCCAGTGGAAAAAAGACAACATCTTCAACGAATGGTGCTGGTTCAACTGGCAGTCTACATGTAGAAGAATGCGAATTGATCCATTCCTATCTCCCTGTACAAAGCTCAAGTCCAAGTGGATCAAGGACTTCCACATAAAACCAGATACACTGAATCTAATAGAAGAGAAAGTGGGGAAAATTCTTGAACACATGGGCACAGGGGAAAAGTACCTGAACAGAACATCAATGACTTGTGCTCTCATACCAAGAATCAACAAATGGGACCTCATGAAATTACAAAGCTTCTGTAAGGCAAAGGACACTGTAAATAGGACAAAACAGCAACCTACAGATTGGGAAAATATATTTACCAGTCCTATGTCCAATAATATCCAATGTATACAAAGAACTCAAGAAGCTAGACTCCAGAGATCCAAATTACCCTATCAAAAAAATGAGGAACAGAGCTAAACAGAGAATTCTCAACTGAGGAAACTCGAATGGCTGAGAAGCACCTAAAGAAATGTTCAACATCCTTAGTCATTAGGAAAATGCAAATCAAAACAACCCTGAGATTTAACCTCACATCTGTCAGAATGGCTAAGGTCAAAAACTCAGGTGACAGCAGATGCTGGCAAGGATGTGGAGAAAGAGGAACACTCTCCATTGCTGGTGGGATTGCAAGCTGGTACAACCACTCTGGAAATCAGTTTGGTGGACCCTCAGAAAATTGGACATAATACTACCTGAGGACCCAGTTATACCACCCCTGGGCATATACCCAGAAGATGCTCCAACATCTAATAAGGACACATGCTCCACTATGTTCATAGCAGCCATATTTATAAAAGCCAGAAGCTGGAAACAACCCAGATGTCCCTCAACAGAGGAATGGATACAGAAAATGTGGTACATTTATACAATGGAATACTACTCAGCTATTAAAAACAATGACTTTATGAAATTCACAGTCAAATAGATGGAACTTGAAAATATCATCCTGAGTGAGGTAACTCAGTCACAAAAGAACAAACACGGTATATACTCACTGATAAATAGATATTAGCCCAAAAGTTCAGAACCCCCATGATTCAATTCACAACAACTGTTGGACTGAGCATGGTGTCCCAGATGGAGCAGTTAGAGAAGGGACGGAAGGAACTGAGGGAGTTTGCAGCCCCAGGGAGAGAGCTACAGTGGCAACTGGCCTGACTCCTCCATGCTCTTGGAGACAGGATCACCAACCAAAGACTACACATGGAGGGACCCATGGTGCTGTCCACATATGTGGCAGAGGAGGGTCTTGTTAGACATCAGGGGGAGGAGAACCTTGGACCTGAGGGTGTTAAATGCCCCAATATAGGAGAATGACAAGGAGGGAAACGGAGAGTGGGTGGGTGGGTGGGGGAATACCCCCATAGAGGAATGGGGAGGGGGGAGGGAATAGTCAGGTTCCAAAGGGGAGATCTGGAAAGGGGGAAACATTTGAAGTGTAAATTAAGTATCAAGAAAAATAAAAAATAAAAAACTATCATATGCACAAAGGCAGGAAGAAAACAAAATGGCCAATGGGGTTCACCAGTGAGTGAAATATATTTTTAGCTTTGCATCTCTTTGCCATTTTTCTAAATTTCCTACAAAAAAGAAAAAGAATATTAACAAAATGCAATGAAGACAGTAAACATTGTTATTTCTAGTGCAGTAAATTTCCTGAAAGAATTTATAATTATTATGTGTATATATTGATATTTATATATAATATACATATAAACATATTTCACTATATATTGATTTCACTGTCCATTTCCATTGTCTTCATTAATATATATAATTTATTTATACTCAAACATATTTTACTACATATTGTTTTCACAGTTACCATTGTCTCCTGCATGATACATTATTTAAAGTGAATGAAATGTGGTACAATGTGTGGCCAAATGTTGAGCTGTCTTTTGTCTTCAAAGAATATTTTGGTATAACCCTTGTGGTCTTTTGTTTTTGCTTCACTTTTTAGTCAATAGGAGAGGACCCCAGGAACTTGCTTTCTTATTCTAGTCAAAGTTGAAGGGCTCTTCCTTTTGAGAGAGGTTGCCTGCCCTTTTCAGAAGGACGATGCCCTAAAACAGCAGCTCCGAGTTTAAAGCTGGGATGTGGGGACCAGGTGTGGAGAACCCACATCCTGCTTAATTGCTGCAGTAAATGTGGCTGCTACTCAAGGTTAGTTCAGAAAAGCAAGACTTCTACTGTAAGGTTTTTGCTTGTTAGTGAGCCACAATCTGACCAGGTAAGTTCAAAGAGAATGATGCCTGTTAATGCCCCTTTTAAAATGTTTTTCACTGTAATAGAATTACATCACTTCCCCTCTTTTCCTCCCTCCACCTCCTCCAGGATACGCTTCCCTGAACTCCTCCCATCCTTTCCCACTCTCAAGTTAATAGTATCTTTTTCTTTGATTACATTTGTTTTATACACACACACACACACACACACACACACACAATGTGTGTGTGTCTGCCTGTCTGTCTGTATGTGTGTACACATACATGCACAGTAGTTAATTCTTTTTTAAATGTTTTACAAAACTTATACAGTGTGTATTTTTATTATATTTAAGACAATTTTTTAAATTTAAATATATTTTGATCATATTCTTCCCCTCCCCCAAGCTCCTTCAGGTCCTCTCCCCTTCCCTACCCACCCAAGCTCTTTCTCAACAAACAAAAATCAAATGCAAAAACAAACCCACCCAAAACCAAGTAAACACAGTAAAAACACCCCCCAAAAGAAATCAAGCTGTAATAAAAGCACACACAAAAACTGTGGTCCATTATATGTTGGTCAACTACTGCTGAACATGAGGCCCATCCTAGAGTGGTTTATAGACCCAGTGTTACTCTACTGGAGAAAACTGATTTTCCCCTCCTGGGAGATATAAGTGTCAGTTCAGTTATTACCCTTTCCCCTAGTGTTTAAGTTTTTCTTTCATTCATTCATTCATGTAATATGAAATAAAGTAAAATTAGATAAAATAAAAACTATCACTTTGGAGTTGGACAAGACAAACCAACAGAAGGAAAAGAGCCTAAGAGAAGACACAAGAATCAAAGACACACTCATCTGCACACTCTGGAGTCCCATAAAAACAGTACATTGGAAGCCATAATATGTGGACAGAGCATACATTACATACTGGGCAGGGTTTGTCCATGCTACCTCAGTCTCAATGAGTTCATATGAGCTCTGTCCATGTTTACTTTAAGGTCCTTCTTTCTTGGTGTCCTCCATTCTCTCTGCCCCCTACACTCTCTCTGCCTCCCCTTCTACAGGGAAGCTTGAGCTCTGAGAGGAGGGATTTAATGGAGACATTCCCTTTAGGCCTGATAGTCCCAAGGTCTTTCACTTTGTGTAAAGTCTGGCTGTGGGTCTTTATTTTTGTTCCCATTCGCTGCAGGACAATTCAAGAAAACACACACACACAACACACGCACGCACACATGCACGCACGCACACATACTCTCTTTTTTCCTCAAGAACAAAGTACACATTTATTTTTGTGAACCTGGTATTTGTCTTATGTTACTTTATTTTTTTCCTTCCATATTTTCCTAAAGAAAAAACTTCCTGATCTTTTCAGGGATATTGTATGGGGTGGGGGTTTGGGGGAGTCAAAAGACCCCTTCTTGACTCTCAGCCCAGTTGGCTTTTATAAACTCTTGTCTCTAAAATCCTCTGTAGGATTAGTCTAAAGAAGATTAGGTTAGTGAAGATAGAAGAAAAGATTTAGATTGAGTCACATGGTATTTGATTCAATATTATCATTGTAGGAACATTTATAAAAGCATTAACCTTGTGTTGACCTACTCCAAGGACAAATTTCCCTGGTCACTTTTCATTCTTAACATGTAAGGTTAGAGAGGAAAACTTATTTTTGCTTGAAAGCCATTTATATACAATGTATTTGAAAGCTAAAAAAGAAAGTTTGATTGAACTTGAACTATGGAAAGCTTGTATGTCTAATCTCTGCAGAAAAGTCTCTGGAGTGATTCTGCAAAGAAAAAGCATGTTTTCTAAACGCTAGAAAAAAGTCACTTGTAGTTATAAAATTCCTTAAGTTTAGTTGTGAAACTCCAAAGTTACTGCTACTTCTTTGAGTGCATTCTTGTCTGACAATCTAGCACCTTCTACCTGGTCAGGACATGGCGAGGATGCTCATCTATATCAGGTTGTCCATGTCTCCTGGTCAGGACATGGCGAGGATGCTCATCTATATCAGGTTGTCCATGTCTCCTGGCCAGGACATGGCGAGGATGCTCATCTATATCAGGTTGTCCATGTCTCCTGGTCAGGACATGGCGAGGATGCTCATCTATATAAGGTTGACCATGTCTCTTTCTCTCATTGTCCCTCTCTCTAACCACAAAGCCAAAAAGAATTAAAGGAAAAAATGCCTACTTCTACTCAATCACATGCAGAAATTTTGATGTGCCTAAGCAACATATAGCCTTGTGACAATAAGAAAATTCATTCCACTTTTATGGTAGCAGAATTGTCCCCAAAGGTGATGGGAAAGCCAAAGAGGTGGGTTGTCTAGAGCCCAGCATTGCAGACTAGAAAGGCACACCCACCAGTCAAGTATTGAAGCCATGCAGGAACACTCATATGACCTCAAAATTAGAACCTCTTCTACATATATGTATACAGGAGCAATTTTCTTGCTTTTACACATGTATACCTGCATATCTACACAAGTATACACACTTTCAAAGCTTCAGATAACCACATGCGCACACACACACACACACACACATGTCTTTATAAAGAAGGAAAATTTAACTTTTCGTTATAGTTACTGGTTCAATTGTTTGATTTCTATACACTGAAATTCTTCATTTCATTGTAACATTTCAGTTGTGGAAATTCAGATATATTGCATCCAAAACAATACTTCTTTGTTTGTTAGTTTGTTTGTTTTGAGACAGGGTTTCTCTGTGTAAACCTGGCTGTCCTGGAACTCACTCTGTAGACCAGGCTGGCCTCGAACTCAGAAATCCACCTGCCTCTGCCTCCCAAGTGCTGGGATTAAAGGCATGAGCCACCACTGCCCGGCCCAAAACAATACTAAATGTTCAAATATTTTAGAATTACATGTTAAAGTGGAAAAATAGTTTTAATGATGTTTACTATGAAATTTCTATTTCTTTCCACAAGAATTCTTGATGTCTCTATTGATTCTAAATAAAGTAAGACCTTAGTGATGTAGTCTAAAATTGCTGAAGTCCTTTAGCCTACACAATCTTTCCAATTAGCATGACTTAAACTAAAAAAAAAAAAAAAAAAATTAAAAACCAGTTGTAAAGTTACCTAAAAACAGCTACTGACATTAAAACTAAAATCAATACTTTAAAAAACAAAAACTGACCAAGTGATTAATATATGACCGAGGCCGTGCAGGCTAGGTTACGGTATTACATTCTGGTTTTAAGTTTTGGATTTGTTTTTATTTTATATGTAGGAGTAGTTTGCCTTGAAGGTCAGAAGAGAGCATCAGATAATCTGAAATTAGAAATAAGGATGACTGTGAACCCCCATGTGGTGCTGGGAGCCAAACCCAGGTCCTCTGCAAGAGCTGCAAGTGCTCTTAACCCCTGAGCCATCTCTCTGTTTCCCAATATCTTCTTCTTTAAGACAACAATGCCCTAAGGATAGTTGCTGATAGCAGGCTGATTTTTATAAATGAGAAAAGTGATAGGTTTTCCAAGATAACAAGATAACATTGAATGGCCATGTTAAGACTACAACCCAGGCAGTCTTAACCTGATGGTGTATCACAGTTACCAGTAAATTAAAGAAGTATGCCTCCGTGTGAATTCAGTTCTCAGCTAAATGGTCTGTGTACTCAGCTGATGGCTAATGTGATTATCACCTGATAAACCTTGGGAATGTCGCTTGTCAAGCATGGAAAATGGAAATATTTGTGCTCACTCTTCTGTTTCCAAGACTAATTTTTTAAATTCCATGAACATGTTGAGGTAGTGATGATGGGGGAAAGTTGATTGCATAAACAAGCCATTAGATTAAAAGTCTACATAGGCATGGGCTACGAATTTTATGAACTGATGGTAGAAATTAGTGGGTTGGTGGACTTTAACCATAAAAGCCTCCCTCGTATCCCTGTAAATCATTGCTGAACTCATTCCTCGTTACAGATTGTGCTTCTCAATGCCATGTCACATGTAAAATCCTGACAAGATTTCCCTGGCATCCAAACCACATCTTCTAACTTAAGCAGATGCCTCTCTGGGGTGTCAGCCCTGCTGCAGGTGTTTATCCCGGTGAATAATTACATCAAACAAAGACACAAATATTCTAAAGCTGACAAAACCACACATCTGAAATCTATGCTTTCTATCTCTTGGGAAATTAAAATCCACAAGTGTATGGGCTTCGGTGCCCATGTTTTGGGGCCATTCCAGGATTTTAAAGATGTCCTTTTCTCTACACACCCAAAGACTGCAATAATACAGAAAATTAAAGTGCATTTGCAGACTGGACTGCAGCGTGCCAGAGCTTTGTCCTATCTCTCTGAATCTTTCAGCAAAAATAAAAACACTAGCAATCAAATGAATGAGCCAGAAATGACAAGTGTTTTGACAGTTCTAGAATACTTTGAGGTATTTTTAGCATATTTCTGAGTCGTATTAGCTTAACCTGTAATAGAATATAAATGAGCCCATATGGCACAGATGTAATTATGTTCCATGTGAGAAATCCCTGTGGTAGGTTGGGGCGGGAGCAAGGGAGAAGAATGTACCAGTTTTTCATCCCTTCCCCCCTTTCCCAGGCACCACATGTGCCTTCTGGAGGGCATGATTTACACATCATTTGCATCGGGAAGAATAGAAAGAAACACAATGCTAACAACACAGCCCTGAAAAGGGAAAGGGGAAAACTGGAGATCCCTAGGGTTGCTGCTCTCTGTGATTGACATCCAGGGAGGAATAGGGGTTGCTTCCCCTCGGGATTGCATTGATGAAGTGATCTGTGATTATGTGGGCATAGCAATCATAAGGCATAATTATTATTACCACTAGAGAACGGGCAACAAGTCTCTAGGGATGGGCTCTGTCACAGACACTTTGCTGGCGTATGCTGGAAGCAAATGTTCTCCCAAGGATCATTTTCATTCCAATCTGATATTTCGCTGAAGCGTCTTTGACTACCAGTCATGAAACATTAAATATAGATTAGAGCCAGAGAGATGTTGAAAGTTGAAATTCACCGGAGGTGCACTCTTGTGTCCTTGAGAAACAACCTCGAATGCTGGCCAGATGTTGAAGCAGCACAGCAGACTGGTCCCAAGCTACAAGGAGGCCACAACAGAGGACAGAGAAGATGGTTAGCATTCCAACCGCCTTCTACTTGGTTTATTTGTACTACATTCAGTTAACCAAGAAGCCTAACTGGCTGTTCGCAGTAGATATTCCAAAGCGATCACTATCCCGCAAGAATGAAAAAAGGGTTTTGTGCCAGGAAGGGCAGTGATTCCACGCACGTAATTGATTTTCTACAGTTTCTAACTGTGATAAGGCTAAGGTCTAGCAACAGAAACATATGTTAGCAGTTTTGTCTCTTTTACAGTGGATGCAGTGGAAAGGAAAGCACACTCCAGCTAGTAGATGGGTAACTGGCTTTGAACGTCTCCCTAGATATTAACAAACGGTGCTGGTAGAACTAGGAATGCTGCGCCTGCTTTGGAATAGTTTGGAGAGGGCAGCTGTTTTGTAGAAAGCAAACTTCACACCCCAGGTGTATGGCCTGGCCATGCCTTCCCTTTCCATAATAAACAGTGAACACAGAGTAGACCCTAACCACTCCTCCACCTCACCCCTGTTTGCAGAGCAGGACCCAGAGAAACAGGCTCTCCTGGTATATATTAGACACCCATTATTCAAGATAGTTCTTCCTCTCTAGAAGCCCTGCATACCAGAGGCATTTACCCAGTCTTCCTGGAGGCAGCAGACCAGTTTGTCTCCTTGGTCATTGGACTTGGACCTAGATTAGACAAGACATAATAAGCAGTGACCAGGCTAGGATGTAAGAACCCCATTGCTGACAAATGCTGCCTTCAGTGAACGAATGACCTTAATTCCCATCAACCTTTCAAATGGGGGACCTGTTAGCTCCTCAGATCTTTCTGGAAGCAAAGATCTGGATTAGATGATGGATTGACACCCCCCTTCCCAGCTTCCTAAGATTTTGCTTTTCTATCAAACGACCTTACAGATTTGCTGAATCTCTTCCTCACAAAAAGAAAGAAAAGCAGAAAGAGAAAGCTCTGTCTGAAGTTGAGACAGTCACTGGGGGCCTCGAATCATTGTGCTTCAGGGCCTAAGGTGATCATTAACAGTCAAGCAGGCGAGTGCCTGAGGCAGGAGAGAGTGGGGGGAGAAGCCGACTTGACTCTTAGCTTTTAAGCATCCCTAGAGCTAGAGGCCCCTTCTGCAATGCCAAGTTTGTGTTTATCCTGAAGGTGGAAATAGATTCGTAGGAATAACCTTCAAGTCACATTAAGAAAATCCAGTTCACCAAAAGTGGGAGAAAGCCAATCTGTGCCAATTCTGATGAATCTCTGTTCCACTTATAGTAGAACCTTATCAATTGAACATAAAAATAATCTCCAGAATAGTGCCATACACCAGTGGGCAGCTCTACTTTGATAGGGATGGGTGAGGATGAGGGCATACTGGGTTCAGTTTCACCAAGAAGGTAGTCCTTGAATTGGTTCCTGAAGGGGGGAAAGATATTGCAGGTACACAGAACTGAGGAATCTAGTTGCTAAGGACGACCATCCCTGCAGTTGTGTGGCACACGGAAAAAAAAAACAAAAAACCACTATAGATGTGACAAAGCTGCAGGTTGCCAGAGCACAGAAACGTGGGGAATGGAAAGAAGCTGAGTGGAGAGAGTTGGTGGTTTTCCAAGTTTGTTTCCTAATCGTTGAAGTGTTCTGGGTAGCCAGAGAGACGGGGTTGAGGCTATAAAGAAGTTAGTTGGCATTAGCGTGGTGCAAGAGAGAGGAGAGAAAGAACAAGGTCTTGAACTAAGCTTCGCGGTGGGGACACACTAAGCATCCATAGATGTTCGGGTGGTAGGAATGACTGGTCTCAGTGGCTTTTAGGATAGGAACAATAAGAGAAAGGAGTCCAGGCTGGGTCACAGGCAGTGAGCCAGGAGAGGATTGGTGGCAAAGCGCTTGTATCTCTGAACTGATCGGCAGGTGACTTAGGAAGTAAGTAAGCTTATGTTTCTTCTGTGTTAGACCTGATTTTCAAAGAAGTGTTCCCTGTAGTATTAGTAAGATGGGGAGAAGCATTAAATGATCTATAATTGGGGAATAATTAATAATGGCTCTGAAAGTCTAGTTAACGGTTATGTAAAAGAATCATATAAGAAGCGTGAAAATGGGAAAGAACTGACTTGATGATCCTCCTCACACCAGACAGGTATATCTGTGATAGGGAATCAACTGACAACTTGGCTATGAAAATGAGAATTCACTAAAATAATGATTACGTTGTAAGATAGTCAAAGTCGTCGTAGGTAAAATGTGATAAGATAGACTGCAAAAAAAGCTCGTTTTTTGTTAGAGGAATAGAAATGACTGATTAAATGGAAAGATATGCTAATTGGGAGGGCAGATAATTCAGCATAAAAAAATCAATTCTTCCTAAATAAACTTATATTTTTATGAGTTTCACAGGAAGGGCATTAATCCTCATGGGCTTTGCTGGTGATGGTAGTTCGATGGACTTCGCTTGTTCTTCTTTGCTTTTGAATGGGTCCAATAACCTTAAAGTTCATTGTAGTAAGACTTAATTTTTGAATATGTGAAAGTAATATAGTCTTAATTGCATAAATTTCAGTAAAAACCTTTAAGCATTGGAAATTAAACACTTGGCCAGATCAGTGGAAGATAAGCAAGAGTTCAGAAATAAGTTCAAATATTTACTAGAAGTTAGCATATGACAAATAGTCCAGTGCTGGTTTGGTCTTAAATTCTGAAATGGAAGTCCTTTATGGAGCAAACTAGCAGCATCTCAAGATTTATGGGTGGGGTGGAGAGATGGCTCATCAGTTGAGTATTTTCTGTTCTTCCTGAACAGCACAGTTTGGTTCCTGGCACCCATATCGGGTAGCTGACTGCTCCCTGTAACACTTGCTCCAGGGAATTCAAGGCTCTTGTCTGTTCTCTGCAGGTATCTCCATGCACGTGGCATACATCAAAATACATACAAATAAATAAGTAAACAAATAAATTAGTTTAAATAATCTTTTGCCTATCAGAAAACATTATTTCTTCCATTTTCATAAGCAGGAGTTATGGAAGGTATATTTGCTTAAAGTTACCTCTTTGGGCCAATTAATATATATTGTTAAGAGCGATGTGTAACACCCAAATTTACATTGTCATCAGATCTCAGGATGCCCCATATATGACATTTTTTGCTCAGTGCAGACATTCTTGGGTGCCTAGAGAAACAGAGCCATTCCATTGTCATCTTCAGCAAAAGGTTTGATAGGTAAGGCATTTAAACCTTCTGGCTAAAATAAGGTTTGGGGATTATTAATGGATTTAATGTCTGCAAGCCAGTCCCATGACACATTACCATGGCTAGCTAAGCATTAACTGGATTTTCCCTCCGTTTCCCATATTGTTGAGCTCAACCTTAACTTGTCAGCTTGGGTAAATCCCTTAACCCCTATAAGCCTCAGTTTCTTCCCCTGTCAAATGAAGGGGTTAGGAGAACGGATCCCCGCAGGCTCTTGCTCAAAGCTCCTGTTATTCTGGGTACAGCAGCATGCTGCCATATTCTTCCAGTAGCATAAGGTGAAACAAAGGACCTGTGCTTAGCTGGCAATGACATCTGAGGGAAAGTGGCTGTTAGGAACGACAGTCTCTAGGAGTTTCTGAGCCTGTGGCCCTGTGTTTAAAATAAACAACAACTAAAAATGGAGCTCGATATTGGTACAAGAACAAAGTTACAAATTATATACATTTGTTGCTCTACATCTATATAAGTACAAAGGTCTGCTCTAGTGAGGTATTATCTCCATTTAGTTATATATAGATCATGAAATGGAAAGTGCTAATATTTTCTTCTCAGATGCCAACAGTTCTGTCCTCTAGAAGTATAGGATTATAGATAAAGCTAGTTTAGCTCTAGTCACCATATCTAATGGAGAAGAAAAATGGTAGAAACATTCAATTAATTTCTGGTGATACAAATTGTATATACCAAGCGGATTATACATATTGTATACACAGTATGTTGTGATACAGTGTATCGGCTGAGTTTGGTTGAAAAACAAAAGTCCTTTGAATCTTAAACGAGAAAGCCAGCCTTGGCATTAATGTTCGAACAATCAGCAAATATTCAATTTAAACAAACAAACAAACCTCCCAGGGACTTGATTTTTTGGTTGGTTGGTTTGTTTGTTTGTTTGCTTGAGACAGAGTCTTACTTTATAGCCCAGGTTGGCTTGAAACTCACTGTGTGCACAGGTTGGTCTTGAACTCATGGCAATCTTCCTGCCTCATTTTTCCAAGTGCTGGAATTATAGGCTCTTACCATCTTGCCACCACACTCCAGCATCCCCAGGGACTTCTTTCATTACCTTCAAAAATGCTCCGTGCCTTATTTTCTTCATATATTAAGTGTAACTAATAGTATCTGCCCAGTATACCTTTCAGAATTATTGTGCCTAAATAGATTGTGCAGATACAAACTGTATATACTAAGCATACATATTTATGTGTTGTATATGCTATATGTTATGGTATTTAAACTTAGTTATATATTTAAAATTATCTGGTTTTGCCATATTACATATAATGCACTTTTCAAATTGGAAGGATGAGTTGTTGCCAGGACACAAAAGTATAAATTATAGTTCAATCCAAGCCCAACTGTTAGATCCTGATAGCCTTAACCAAAGACTTCCAGGAACTGGGTATCTTAAATTGATAAAGGTTCTCATTAGGGAAAAGAACAGGGCAATTCCATTTTAAAAATATCTTCTCACAACAAAACTGAGCTTCTCGTGTTTCTAACACAATGTATCCTAGATGAAAGACCCCTTAGTCACATTGCGCTTGCATCCTGCTCCTTAGCTGCCCGAGGCTCCCCACCACAGTGCTCCTTGGCAGCATTCAGCTTTTGTCAAATTCAGAATTGTCCCATGCTTGATGACCTCACCACTTTATTACAACTTACCAGTCCCATGGCACACACCTTTGTCCTTTTCTCATTTCTTCCTCTATAAAGCACTATCCCTGCACAAATGGTTTCCCTGAGTGAACAGAAACCTGGAGGTGCTGTCTACTGTTCAAAGGATGACAAGCTCCTAGCAGGGAGGGCAACTGACGTTAACCTTGGGTATACTATGGCTACTTTCCTCAGCTCTCACCCTGCCCCTTTTTCAAGTTCAAGACCAGGCCCACGAACCAAGGGTTGAGACATTCTTGGCAAGTTCTCCAACTGGGGATTAAGCACCAACCACTGTTCATTACCTCGAAGATTCAGAAGGGACTTAAGACCGAATGGCAACTGACAACAGTTAACCAGTTACTAGGTGTCAGGGTCCATCCTAAAGACTTTCATGTTTCATGCAACCCTCATTCACAACAACTCTGTGACATTGAATAAAATGTCATAAAGGCAGAGCAGGATAGGTGTGAGCCACCCCACATGGGTTCTGGGATCCTAACCTGGGTCCTCTTAACGGGTGATCCATCCCTCTAGCCCCTATTAGACATTTCTTTTTATTGTTCTAAGGGCTTTTGTTTTATTAAAAAAAAACATGTTTGAGTTACAACTCTATGCTTTTAATTTGAATTTGAATGTGAAATAGTCCCAGTAGGCTTATATCTCTGAATATTTGGTTCCTAGATGGTTCCTTTGGAAGGTTGTGGAACCTTTTAGACATAAATTTTATTCTGGTGGAAGTAAAGCCCTAGAAGGGATACTAAGGCTGTTATAGACCACCCCTCTGCTTTTGTGTTCTCTCTCTTCCCTCTTCTTCCCCCCCCCCCCCCCCCCCCCCCCTCCTCCTCCCCTCCCACCTCTTCCTTCCCCTCTCTTTCCTTGGTGTGCAAGTCACTGCAAGCTTCGACCACCAGGAATTCCCCATTACTCTTCCCCCTTCTTCCCCTCCCCCCTCCCCCTCCCCCTCCTCCTCCCCTCCCCCCTCTCCCTTCCCCTCTCTTTCCTTGGTGTGCAAGTCACTGCAGCTTCGACCACCAGGAATCCCCATTACCAAACGGAGATACAATACATCCTTTCTCTTGTTTCTTCCTCATCCTCCTCTACACCTCAGATCATGGCGGAGCCCAGTCCCAGAAGATACATCTACTTCACATATTCTTTGGCTCAGGGAGCGACACGGAAGAGGGGCAGACAGCTTTCAGAATCCAAGTAGCAGAAGGTCTGTGGTGGCAGTCTCTCCTATACATAACTATACAAAGAAGACCAGAACACTGGCAATATCAATAGACATGGTAACATGGAAGGAGGCAATTTCACTGCATCCTGTCCCTAAACAACGGACTACAGACAGCCCATGACTGCTGACGGAGAATTAGCCTCACTCAGAATGGTTATCCAATATAAAGTGATCAGTCCTGAAACCATATACATGTAAGCAACAAAAGTGGATCCAGTAGACCGGATACATATGCATTCATATACATATGGTAACAATAAAAATAAAGAAAAGGGGCTATCAATTTGAGAGTAGGAGGCATGAGAAGGGCTGGACAGGGAGTTCCTGGGAGGGGGTGGCAGGAGAAAAGGAACGGAGAAACTAATGTAACCCTATTTTAACTTAAAATATATTTAAAATGGTCCTTTCGTCAGATATTCTGTCTGTGCAACAAAGAGGAAAGTAACACATTTCTAGCTTCTGAGAATAAACCCATAAACAGAATCCCCAACCTCATAGAACTTAGACAATGAGGATACAGGAACTGTAAACAGAATCCTTAAATACAAGTGGGTCATCAACTACTTCTGCTAGACCATCAAAGCCGCAGTCATTGGAATGGTGGCTGTCTGCTCTCCAAAAGCATATATTTCACTGTACTTATTCTTTGGAGACACTGAAAGCTGAGTCTGGTGTCTCACAAAGGCACAAAGACCAGAACTAGGACTGGGAGAGAGCATGAGAAATTCATTTTTGCTCTGTACCCATCCAATAGACAAGAGAAGTGAGCCAAAGCAGAACCTCAAAAGCCTTCAGAACTACACACAATGCTTCTGATGAAACAAGAGTACTCCACAATGTATGGTTCTAGGTGATTTTTATTCTAATTAAATTTAATTAATTCTAATTAAAATTCATCAAGGACAAAAGTTCAATTCCCTTTGTAGAAAAGGGGCAACTTCTTTTTGAGAATTAGGGGAACTCCAAAGTCATATCTTTTTCTCACTGGATACTCTACTTAAAAAGAAATATCCTAACACAGCATTTGGGAGGGCTGATGTGTTCAGCTGACATGAGGAAGCCTGTGTTCTAATCTTCACTCCAGGCTCTTAGGAGAAGAATGCCTCTTTAGACCTTAGGAGACTACTATTTTGGAGAGAAGACAAGGCAGGGAGTCAATTCAAAGGACTACACTAGGGCACTACAGAACTGAGCATTGATATAATCATGCTAATCAAGATGAAGATGAGAGGGCTTTGGGATGCCAGTGGACAATGGATACTTTAAAGACCTACAGTTCTACAGTGTGTTACAGAGTTGGGGAGGGCCACCAAATCCATGCAAATATAACCATCTTGTTTTTGCCTTGCCACTCTTATAGCATCTTTATTCCTTTTTCTCCAGGTTAGACCCACAGTTACATGTATTATTCTATTAAATACAACACAGGCTTAGGCTGAAAACCCAAATGCGGCAAAACAGATTTGGGAGCGATAGTTCTTTGTGGTGTCCCTATTCATTGTAGTTTGCCTAGGAAAGTAATTTATGTGTGTTATCTCTGCATAATTATTAGTAGCAAAGTCTACATTCTTAAAGGCATCTTTATTTGGGCAGCAAATTACATCTTGCCCTGCTCATAACTTACACCTTATGTTAACTCTTCCAGGGTATTTTAAACATTTAGTCTCTCTCTCTCTCTCTCTCTCTCTCTCTCTCTCTCTCTCTCTCATAAACACACACCACAGACACACACACACACACATACACACACTGGTTCCAAGGGCTTTGCCAAAACAGGTTCTTCACAACTCTTATATGGCACCCCCAAGTTCCTGGGATTTTCTTCTGACACACAAAGCATCCATTGTCCTTTCAGGATGACACTCCTCAAAGCCATCTGCTTGCATTTACATCCAGCTACAGCCATTTATTCCCCAAACCAGTCTACCCAACATACTGATGAGGCTGTATCGTGATAGATGATAGCTCTAGGAAAACAAGTGTGCCAGCATTGCCAAAGCTGCAAATGACACGTGACTTTCCGTGTCACAGATTCAGAACGACTCCTCCAGAGCAACATAGCATGCTTCTAGTACTGTCTACAGAAAGGTTTGAAGAAGCACATTTAGGGCTCATCCTCAAGTTGCCTTCAGTGGGCTTCAGGGTATTTTGTGGGGATGGATGTATGGGGATGCGCATGCACCCAACATCTGAAACCAAAGATCTTCCACCAAGCTAGGAGTTGGATGGGATCTATTCTGGCCTAAAGAGGGCATGGGAGACATCTTGGTCCTCACCAAAACAGAAGTATGACAGTCTTCTGGATTCTCAGACATTTGAGTGTCATGTGTGTAAGACTGGAGAGTCTTAACTTACCGAAAAACCTCTGAATGGACACACGGAGTCAGGGATTGATGCAAAATGCAAGAGAAATTTATTGATTCATCAGCATGCTGAGGCCGCTCTACATACCAAGATGGGAGAGCGATCCCCCAGAGCACGTTCAGGGACCTTAAATAGGATTTTAGAGCAGCCACCATTAGGTACAATGTGATTGGCAAAACAGTGTGACTTTTAAACTGATTGGTCTTTAGGGAATGAGGTAGCAGGGGCTTAATCAGCCCCTCCCTCTAAGCCTATGTGCTTTCTAACCTGTTTCTTCTGTGTGCTCAGAGGGGGGAGGGTACTCTGGTGGAGTATCTCAAAGTTCCAGAGCTGAGCTGACCTTTCAATGTGCAATCATTTTTTTTATTACAGTCATTCTAAAATTGATATGTGTGCTCACCCGTCTGTTGTTTCATCTTTTACCTTCTTTTTTCCCTCTACTCTCATCCACATTTTCTTGACAGCTTTTCAGTCTTTGTGGAGGTTTTTTGTTTTTTGTTTGTTTGTTTGTTTGTTTTTATTACTCCACAGTATTCATGTTAATTGTTCTTAATTCATCTGGTTTTTAAATTTATTTTTATGATGGTGAAAGAAAAGAAGAAAGAAACTATCTTTTCAACTCTGTCTTTTCTACTGTCAGTTTTTAGAGTACATGAGCAGTGACAGCCGCGAATCAATGTCATGTCATAGGAATCTCTCTAACTGTTATGTTTAGGGTTTATCAGACCGCCTTCATATTACTAACTTCTTGGCAGAACAGAAATATAGACATCATGTTTTTAAAATGTGGAACTGAGTCAGGAACTAGAAATACATTTTTATGGCCCCCACTACCTAACCAACAGGAAGACAACAGAAAGGGCATTTTTGATTCTTTGGGTTCTGGTAATAGAAAACCCAGTTTTCCTTAGAGCTGTTATGTATGAATGTTTACTCTGCAGAAACCTTCAGTTTTGATGTGTTTCCAGTTTTTTCCATTTTATGCCTTTGTGGTTCAGAAGTTCCTCTTGCTAATAAGCCGGGCATTGACTCCAGCACCCTGATAATACAGTCATATATGAGATCTGGTGTCAGGTCGACACAAAATCTCTCAGGGATCAGAGGGAGTTCCTAAACCTGCCTGCAGTCCTGCAGACAAGAACCTCTCAGCTGCTAAGACCCTGGC